>CAHIKZ030002337.1:0-75000 GCA_903632075.3 Acanthosepion pharaonis
GATTTGTCTTTCATCTTGTGAACATGCAGCAGGCTCTTTCCCAGATCGTGGCTGGAAATAGAAATGCAACATGGGATGATCATTGGAAATCTGGGATGAGGGATGTGTTGTATATTTAAAGCGTATTTATTTAATGCTTTGTGTCTTATTCCTCTTCTAGCTCTCCCCTTGCCAGAGAATTGTTTCTTTCAAGGAATCAGTATGAAAAATTTTTTTTTAACAATAGAACTTTTCTTTTACACTGTTCATGATTGTAAAACTAAACTAGAATTGTTTTGACTGATTAATATAATGTTATGATGTTTTATACAGATGGTGTTGTTTTCATACTTTCTGGATAATGTGTGATATGGATCTAAACCAACTCTTCCACATCCTATTTCAACAAGTGTTAAATGATTCTATTAAAAGGAAGAACTGGGGTTGTCCTAATCTGTAGTTAGGATGAGCAGGACAATTATTGATTTATAGGGTGTTTCATTAAGATGGATTATATATAAGGGTGTTTCATTAAATTGGATCAAAGTCAGCAGTAAATAAATCAGTGCTGTTGATGAAAATTTATTTATTCTCTATTGGATCATGTTATTTAAGTCATGGCAATTATGTGTAAAAAAATAATATTGCCCAAATATCTGCCAAATCTGAAAAAAAAAAAAAGAAAAAATCATTAGATGCTTAAATTTAATTCACATTTAAAATTGGTTCAAGTTATTGAAATAGCATTTTCATTTATCTTATTTTTTTTTTTGAATTGATGATTAAAAAATCTGAAAACTTATGAAAATTGTATGAATAACCATTTTTTTTTTTTTTTTTTAACAGATAATGTTGAAGAGCAGGTCTACAAAAATTTATTTGCCACAGAAAACAATGATTTTTTGAGTCCATTTTCATTACTACTTAACCTTTATAAGTTTTATTATCATTATTATTTTTCATGGTTAAAACTTGACAAACAGATTCAAACAAAACATTGAATGAAGAACAGGTCAGATTTTTTGATTGATCTTTATTGAAATTAAAATTTCAATTTTTGAAGTTCCCTTTCAATGTTCAAACTTGAGAATTTGATGCATCAATCACCTAGTAAAATTAACGATTGTTGCTAAGAAAAAAGATTGTTCTCAAAATTGGGAAGGGATGAATTATAAAAAAAAAAAAGTTCATTTTTTTTTTTTTTTTTTATTACAAAACATAACCTATAGTTCTTTATTTTGAGTGTGAAGTAGAATTTAAACAAGATTGTGCTGCCTAGTGGTGCTACAGAAAAAAAAAAAAATATTGAACACGGAATTTTTATTTTGCTCAACAAGGTCAGGTGGTTTTATTATCCTTTTTTTTTTTTTTTCCAAATCAGGGATAAAAATCACTTTTTATTCAATTTATATAATTTTTTTTTTACGAAGATGGACAAATGTAAGTAATTAACAATGTATAATGTCCTGTTCATGAGTGACATCTCAAATTTCTCTTTAAAGTCTGGTATCCTAACATCCATCAAAATGGAAGACTAATGTATGGATGTTGGAAAAGAATGATTGCTTTTGGAACCAAACAAAATTCCATTTCTTTATGATTAATCGAAACAATGAAAATTCCTTTCATTCACAAAGATATCTGTTTTAAAAAATGCTTTTAATGTATTAAATTCAGGACAGTGTAATTTATCATATTAAATCAGCAATGTTCACACACACACACACACACTGCTAATATATCATTATATATATATATATATATTTACTGTTGAATATATATTGCAAAAACAAATACATTATGCAGACATTTTTAAATCTGTAATTTGCCATTGTTTATTCCAAATTTTCAATGGCGGTTTAAACAATTTCTTC
The DNA here is from genome assembly GCA_903632075.3 of Acanthosepion pharaonis. Taxonomy (NCBI): domain Eukaryota; kingdom Metazoa; phylum Mollusca; class Cephalopoda; order Sepiida; family Sepiidae; genus Acanthosepion; species Acanthosepion pharaonis. The sequence continues at coordinate 1,854 of CAHIKZ030002337.1, forward strand.
ATTGTGGTTGGAAACAAAAAATTAAACCCTTTATTGAGCTCAGAGGAAAAGACTGAATAAGTATGGATTTGCCATGTCTTTAATTTCAGTTATCTCCTGTTTTCCCTCTCCAAGTTCTCCACAAATTGCATGTGATTTAAGAAGATTGTCCTGGATTTGAAAAAATAAACTTTATCCAATTGCCATGTACCTAAGAGGACATCTCTTTGTTGAATTAATAGATTATAATCCTAATGTCTTCAGCAAACCATTTTTAAAAGGGATACATAAAACAATTTTTTTTTGTTATTGCATTTTTTTTTTTTAAACTCAAGGGAAAAAATCAAATAACAACAATTAACTCAGTGTTAATTGATAAGCATGACAACATCTGGGATGAGGACAAATTGATGTTGAATAATGTAAATAGTGTAATATTCATCTCAATTTTTTTTATAAGCAGAAATGATTTATGATTTGATCAAAAAATATCAGGACTGTTGCTATGGTTTTGGATTGCAAAAACTTATTAAAATCATTGTTTTTGAAAAAGGTTGTTTTTTGAATTTTGTTACACATACAATTAAGTTAAAACAACATTGTTCTTCCATTCTTTATTGCAGATTAATTTCAACGAAAGTGTGCAAAAGTGAGGGTCATCTCACCATTGCCACAAATGTTCTTGTCAGTGATTTTTTTTTTTTGCATTATTCTATCCAAATACAGCATTCAAAGGTAACAACAACCACCATTTCCCATTCAGGAGAAGTTTTCTGGGAAATTCTTTATAAAAATCTTCAAAATCAAATCTCATCCAATAAATAACAAGATTTCAAGACATCAAGGAAGGTTGCCAAAAAGATATGCAACGACAGGTCATCTTCTTTACCTAACAAACAAACTGGATAATTGTTCCACATGTGTCATGATACCCTAAATAGTAAAAAGATATTGTTGTGCCATCAAACATTAATTTAAACAGAATTTAAACACATCTTGACTTTTATAAATCTTTGTAGCCCTATAAAGATATATATTATACCAAAATGAGGTAGCAGCTACATCATTTGCTTATTGTTCTGGATATGCAAAAAAGTTATGTACCATATATAAAAAGCCAGCACAAACATATCATTATTTGGGGTTTTGTAGTTTTCAACCTACAAAATTTCTGTTATTAACACTACAGCATTAGTTACCCTACTGCACATCACTTTGCCCAGAAAATGTGAACTGTGGAAGACTATCGCCATGTCCCCTTCTCAGTTGAGTTATGTTTGCAGTTTTTTCAAACAGATGGTCAAGTTCATGTGGGGAGGAGACTGCATCAGGACATGGATCCGTCCTGTAAACATTGTTTTGCAAGCTAGTGGTGGCCGCTCTGTAATGATGTGAGATGTGTTTTGTTGGATTTTGCAAGGACCATTAATGAAACTAGAATCTGTCATGATAGGTAGGATATTGTTGCAGGCCATTTGCATCCTAATAATGCATGCCACTCTTCCAGGTGGTACTGAATTGTTCCAACAAGATAAGGCAATCCCTCTCGCCCATCATATGTAGGTAGCATGGATCTTGTTCCAGTAATACTCAGCTTATTTTCAGCTCCTCTTTGACTTCAGCACTCTCCAGATTTAAACCCCATTGAGCATGTTTGTGATATATTGTAAAATCCCTTGCAACCATCCCCAACAAACATAATTCAGTTATTGGCAACCCTGGAATGAATTTACCTACACAATGACTCCAGCATCTTGGAGACTCCATGCAAAGTTATATAGTTGTCATTATGTTTAACACTTTAAATGTTATTTCTAGTGGATACTCATATTTGAGTAGACGTACTGTTTATTAATTAAACAGGATATTTATTTTTGTCTTTTTGAATAAATGTTGTCTGGGTTTCCTTACAAAAAATTCACAGTTATCGTTATTCAAGTGAAGGTAGGAGGTTCAATTTATTAATAGCCGTCTCTTTATTTTGATTAGAGGAGGCATGGTGATTTTTTCAATGGATAGGGTGTATGGAAAAAGGAATAGGAGACCTGAGTTTGAATTACAGATAAATCCATTGTAATTCATACATGCTAAACCCTTTGGAAAGGTATGAATCTTCTCTTCTTCCCCCCAATATGGGTAAATTTTAAGACAGACCGGGTTCTATCTTCCTTGATAGCAACTGGTCTACTGCAGAAAGAAATGGCAACCTACTGTGGGAAAAAATCTGCCTCGTCAGTCATGTATAAAAGATACATGATTGTCTAAGCATGTATCATGGCATGGCAAATAAATTTGACTTTTTATTTTAACAACTTCAGAATTTATATAAAATTTTATTTATTCAATTTTTTTTTTTTTTTTTTTTGACAATTGATAAATGTTTTTCAAATGTTGGACAGTAAATTAAATTTATCAATAGAAAAATGGACGAGATTTCAAGAAATCATGCATTCCTAGATTAAAATATATTTTACATTCATCATACCAAACAAAATTTTCTTTTTTTTTACATTTAAATAAATTCCGGAAATTTAAAATATATAAATTTTTTGAATCAAAATTAAGTCTTGTTAACAAATCAGAAAATATTTTTTCTGATAATTTTGTTCCTTTAGAATTTTCATTGAATTAAAGTAATGTTTCTGTTTATTAACATGATTCTTTTAAAATCAAAAATATAGCACTCCAATTCATCTACAAATGTATGCTTTTAAATTAGGTAACAAAATTTGAAAATAAAAAAATTTTATCAGATTTGATAAAATTAAAATAAATTATGAATTTTTCAATTAAATACATCTAAATGAAAATATGTTTTGATTATATCTAAAAAAAAAAGAAAATATTTTTTTTTAATTATTTAGAGTTTTTTTCCTTCTTTTTCAGCAATTCAATTTTTGATTTAATACTTGTTTCTCTTTGTTGAAATAGGAACAGTACAAACATCATTAATTTTAAAAGATGTTTTTTTTTGTTTATTTTTTTTTTGGAAAATCTTGCAAAAAATAAAAAATGACAATAATGAAATTTCACCAAATTGACAATTGAATTAATTATTCATGGCATGAAAAACAAAATTGTCTTCATTTAAAAAAAAAAAGAACATATGATAACATCTTGTCCAAAAAGGTTTTTGTGTTCTCCTGCTATATATTTAATGATTCTTGATAAAAATCAAAAAGAATCAGCAATATTATTGGTCCTGACCTGGCATCTCAGCTTCAGTCACTTTCCCACCACTGTAAAGTTGCTTCCCTGTGCCTTTTCTATAAATACTTTCATGGTAATTGTTCAGATGAGCTCTTTGCTATGGTTACCTAGACTTTATGAATTTAAGTGCAGTACTAAGATAGAACAGCAACAAAGTTTCATCATTTTACAGTAAAATTGGCTAGATGTATTTGCTGTTTTTATGCTAACAGTTTCTTTTCTCACACTTTCTTGCTTGTGAAACTTCTTTGGGTCCATGCTTTCCAGCCAACTTTGATCTTCAAAATTTAAATGCAATGTCAATCATTATCTACTGTCTTTTTGATTACTCTTCTATTGTTCTTTCTCCTTAATAATGTTTCTCTTTTTCTAATTCTTTCACATTCAGTAAGTTTTTACATTTTAGTGGCTTTACTGCCTTGCATGGATGTGAATTTAATTAAAAAAAAAACAATTATCAAAGAAATACAAATTAAAAAAAAAATAGCCTAAATTTAACACAATTGATCCTTACAAATATATATAATAGTATCTCCAAATTAATTAAATATGATCAAAAAAAATGTTTTTTTTCTCTTTATTCCCTCTGCAAAATATTAAATTTTCTCCTTTTAGAATTATAAAATTTAATCAAATTTTTTTTTTCAAAAAATTTTTTTTATTGTCATTACTGATTCCAGATAAATGAAAACCTGAGTAGAAGCCAAAGTTGCTTAATCCTTTTGCAAAAATTCAAAACCAATTTCATTTTAAAAATCAAATAAAATGTTTATAACTTTGGTTAAATTCTAATTTTTTTAGTTTAATTTTAATTTTTTGTTAAAAAATAAATTCATAAACTGATTTTAATAAAAAATTTCCTTTTTTTTTTTTTAACCTTTAGCAATTTGATTATGTTTTCAAATGGAATCATCGACGGTTTGGGGATTTTCTTTATTTTAATTTTAGCCACTAATCTTTGAATGTTTTTTTTCTCATTATAAAAATTTGATTTTGAAGAATTGATGGTCCCTAAAAGATTTTGTTAAAATTTTTTTTATTGAATTTTATATGACGATAATTAAATTTATTTATATAAAACAAAAAAATTATTAAATATTTATAAAAGTGGTTGGAATTTTTTATTTTTATTTTGATGAATTTAAGTCACTGATTTAATATTTTCTTCCTAAATTTATTTTCTAAAAGTGAATTAAACCTTTTTTTTTTATTTAAAAAATTTTTTAATTAACATTATTCAAATATGAATATTTAAAAATTAAAGTCTTAGAAGAATTGCAAATAAAAAAAGGTTGAACCATTTTGTTATATCAAAAAAAAAAGATAATAAAATATATCCAGATTTATGGAAAATTAAAGACTCAGTCATTTATACTTTGTTTTCAAATTCAAAATTTCTTTTATTCAATTTCTTTTATATAAAATTTTCAAGAAAACTGGATTTCATTTGATTTTATATAAATTATTTTGTTTAAGTTCATAAAAAAGAATTTTATTGGGTTTACAATTATTAAATTTGCTGAGAAAATTTGTATTTTTGGTTTGAGTTCAAAAATAAAAAATGGGTTATTAATTTTTTTGTTTATTTTATTAATTTAAAATATTTTTTTTTTTAATTTGAATATCTAAAACATATATAATAATTAATATGATAGTTCACTTTTAATGTTTTTGTTAGTTTAACAAAAAACCATTTATTTAAATTTCTTTAGGAAAAAAAAAATACACAATAAATTGAACAAAGAATATACAGTTTCAATTAAGATATTTTCTAAATAGAACATGCCAAATATTTCCTGTTGTTGGGAAAAATTTTAATAGTTAAACTGAATTTTCACAAAAAAAAATCAGAATAATTCTAATCTGAAATTTGATTTTATGAATTTACCTCCTTCAAATCATCATTCAAAAAAAAAAAATCAATTTTATCAAAAATATTCTTATGATTAGATAGTTTTATTTAAGAAAAACCTAGAAAATAATATATTTTATTTTAAATTTATTTATATAAAACTTCATTTCCTCATGTTTTTATTTATATGATTTTATTTATAAATATTGTACATTCATCTTTTTTTATTTTATTTATAATGTTTGAGCAGATAACCTCAGGGCAAAATTGGTTGAATAAAAAAATTTAATTCTTAAAGAATAGATAAATAAAAAGAATACCAATGAATTATAGAATAAATATAGATGATTCCAAAAATATTAAAGTGTTATAGCATACCTACAGACAATAATGGGTATCTCCTCATTCACATAAATACATTAGTAAAACTGATAATAAGAAAAATGCAGTCATGGAATTCATTAAAATTCTTGAAGAATACCAAGTTGAAAAAACTATTTATGAGATTTTTAAAAAAATTTTTTTTTCTAGTCCTAACAATTATCATTCATTAAAGAAATCTTCATTTATTATTTTTTTTTTAACCTTTTTTATTAGCAAGGGAAACATATAAAAATATGCATTATATTTCTTATTTTCAAAAACATTCATCAATTTGATTTAATTAAAAATTTTATTAAAGACATTTGAACAATAAAAAAAATGAAAAATATTTTTTTTGTTTTGGTAGACACTTGAATTAAAGAGGTAAAAAAAAAAAAAATGAATAAATTTTGATTAATTTGAAAAGTAGGACAATGTCAGTTATTCCCAATTTATTTTTTTTTCCACATCTAAAATGTTTTTTTATTGTTATTTTTTTAAAAAAGATTTAATTTTAATCAATAAATTATTAAAAAATTAAAAATATAAATTTAAGAATTTAAAAAAAATTTATTTTATTTAAAAAAACAAGACATTATTTTTAAAATAAAAATTAATTTAAAAAAAAACATATTAAACATTTAAAATGTTTAATCCCCACTTTTACTAAAAAAGAATCCTTTCAATAATGGAGTTTTTTTTAAAATGATAATATATTTTGACTTAGATCCTAAAATAAATCAGGAAAAATTATTTTTATGTTACAAAACCAAAATGAAATTTAAATTCATCTTTTTGATGAAGATTTTAAATTTAAAGCTAGGCAAAAATACGAATATAATAAAATAAAATAAAAAATTTTGAATATTATATTTAAGTTAAGATAGAATTTCAGTATGTAATTTCAATAAAATTGTTGTAGCATACCTATTTTTTGATAATGAGTATGTTAAAATTCACATAAATACAGTAGTAAATACTGTATGTTGGTCTGCAGTTGGAGATTTAAATCCAGCTGTGTAACTAGTTAACAATATTGAGGCAGAGAGGATCCCCAGACAAGTTATTATGTCGATTGAAAGTCTCATTTTGAGGAAACAGCTACCTGACTTTTTTATAGGGTTCTGGAGGGAATTTTTGGGGAAAATTTAAACAGGCTTGGATACCCCACATTAAATTCACTTATTTCAATGCCACATCTGATACGTGGGGCGGTTGTTAAATATCCTGCAGTTGGAAATTCATTGTGGAATTCACTTGACTCACTTCTAGCAGTTGACTACTTCTTCTACGCCGCTTTGGTAAATCTTATATGTGTTGTTCTTGTCCTAAGTATTATCATTCATTACCAACCATTTGTTTGATTATTCTATAAAGTAACTTTTATATAGGTTATACAAATATGTATTATTATATTTGCCATTGAAAATGTTTGAAATGTCCGTTTCTTAAATATAAAAATTTGACATAAAAAAAGACTAGTTTTCTTCTAGCCACAAAAAAAAAAACATAAAAATAAAAAAGGACAACTAAAAATTTTATTGGATATTAAACATTTTGAAACCACAATTTTTGGCCGAAAATTTTTGCAAAATTAATCAAAAAAGAGGAAAATAAATTTGGACACTATATTTCAAAATATAAAATGATAAAAAATAAAGAAAAAATGAAAAATACACATGGCATTAATATTTTATTTTTTAACTAATATAAATAATTTCAACAAAATAAATTATTTTTCAAGATTTAAAATTTTACTTTGGAATCAAAATAGAAAAAATTTTTCAGCTTCATATAAAATAAATCTCTCATTATGTACAGATATCTTTCAGTAAAAAAAAAAAATACACATTAATTTAGCCTAATTTATTTTTTTTATGTATTTTTTTAAAATTTAAAATTTTGGACAATTTTAAATACTCTGTGGACACTGAAAAGTTCTCTGCCCTTAACCCACCAAATCAGTATTTCAATGACAAATTATCAGAATAATACTTTTAGGAAATAGGTTAAGCCAAGAACTTTTCAGCATGTGTCATAATTATTTATTATATATTACTGTTTTGCTTTCAAATAATTTCTTGATGTTAAAAAAAAAAAAAATTCAGAAAAATTTTTTTTTTTTTTTTTTCGTTACAAGAAATTTAGAAAAATGATGATGGTTTGAAAATCAGAGGATTTGAGAAATTTCCCAATTTGGCCTCAACAAATTTTATTTGTATATCAGAAATGTTCTTTGCATTTAACATTTAGTAGAAACTTACCAAAAGAAAGTTTTTTAATAAATAATGAAAACAAATTTAATACATACTCTTGAATAAGAACAGTATCATTTATTTTATTAGATGAAAAATTTCAGCCATTATTTTTAATTTTGATTAATATTTACTTTCATTTTCATTTTTTATTAGATGAAGCATTGATGGCCAGGACCATTATTTTTTTGTTTAGTATTTACTTTCATCTTCATTTTTATTAGATGAAGCATTGTCAGCCATTATTATTAATTTTGACTAGTATTTACTTTCATCTTCATTTTTTATTAGATGAACCATTGTCAGCCATTATTATTAATTTTGATAAGTATTTACTTTCATCTTCATTTTTATTAGATGAAGCATTGTCAGCCATTATTATTAATTTTTATTTACATTTAATAGTAAAGACAATGTTTTCATAAAATTGAAAATCATGAAAAAAAAAAAATAATTTTGAAAAATAAATAACACTCATGAATAAATTTACATTTTAGACCAAATTTACATATCAAATATTAAGTCAACCCATATATGAAATATACTTTTATTAAATATCATCCAAGTATAGGGATTTAAATGTGCATGACAGCAGAGGCAAAGTGCAGATTTTAATCTGAAAATTTTTAAATACTAAAACTGATGTATAATAATAATTCAGTTGTAATTACAATTGAAATGGAAAAAACTTTTCACTGAAATTTTCTGTATTTCCTTCTAATGTGATTTATAAATGATAAGCACTTAGTTTCTGATATTTTGGACTTGCAAAACATTAATTCATAAGATATCTTTGTTTTACAGAGAGTTCTTCAAAACAGAGATAAAACATGAAATATGGAACTAGTAAATAAATGGTTAACTTTCTGAAAAATTAAATAATTAAATTATTTTGTCTTTCTGTGTGACTTTGCTATTTGACAGGCATATAAATCTCTGCATTCTGAAAATGATTACATTCTTTTTAAAATCTTTTACATGAAGCTTATAAGTATGACAAAGATCAGATTAGGCCAGAAATTAAGCATATTTTAAGTATGAAGTGAGGATTAGATTTTTCTAAAGCAACTTTATAGAGTATTAAAAATAACAGAATAAACTTATGCATTTTACATACTCTTAATATATCCTCTTCCCAAAGAAGGACCTTGTAACTGCTATCACCACCCACGACTTAATGTTACCCACTCAATTTACTGAAAATAGCTGAAATTTCTAACTCTCATTAGGGTTATATTCTAAACATGAAATAAAACCGAGACTTGAGAAATTACTAAATATGACCTGGCCAGGCTAAAATTACTTGATGCTGATTTAAAAAAAAAAAAAAAAAAAAAAAAAAAAGAGCGAACTATAGATCTTTCCAAACTGGTTTGCATTGGTAATACACATTTTAGAAATAAAATTTTCATGATACATAAATTTTGTTATTTAAGCCAAACATACAGGGTTATTAAAAAAGAGCAGATTTCTAAAATTTAATAAAACCAAATGCAAAGAGAAAGAAACACATTCAACACATTACTGGATAGGAAAAAGGTTCAAAGTTTATTATTTTAAGGTTCTTCAACTTGTATGCGCTCAACATTAGCACCCTGTGTTGCACAACAAACATTGAAATGGTATTCCACTTCTTGTCACACTCAAATCAATTTATCCGTGGATATTGACTTCACAGCTTCCACAATTCTATGTCTCAAGTGTAATTGGCAACAAAATTCACGTTGCCTTGGCACAATCAATTTACACATCGCAAATTGCAGTACACAAAACAGTTTTTCTTGTGGTGTGGCCATTTTAGGAGTTGACACAAATTATAACAGATTAAATTTTATACAAAATCTAAGAAAAAAACAATAAAAGAAGCATTTAAACAAGATTGAAAAAAAAATCAATTTATTTTAATAACTTTGAACCCTTTTTCCTATCCAGAAATGTGTTGAATGTGTTTTGTCCTTTAATGTTTGTTTTTATTAAATTTTAAAAATCTGCATTTTCTTTTTGAACAACCCTGTAGAAAAAAACTTAATATATAAAAAGAAATCAAAAAAATTGAATTTGGGTTTTGATAATTGCACAAAAGTATCACGACATATCAGTTTGAAAAGCTCTACTGTAGCCTAACAAAAGATAAGAGTTCTGAGAATGAGTTTGAAGGCTTTTCTTTTTTGTTGATGTATTTGAAAGACTTCCATTTTGTTTGTATTATTTTTTTTTTTAAATATAGCTATTATAATTTTTAAAAAACTAAACTTCCCTTTGCATAAATTTCATAAATATATTATGTTCTCTGTATTCTCATGATCTGTTTGATATTAAGGTTATGGAATCTACAACATTTCAATCCAGAGTGACCAATGGTTAGGGAAACCTGAAAATCTGGGAATAAAATTGGTCAGTAAAAAGTCAGAAAAGTTCCTCCAAATTTCTAAAAGTCAAGGAATTTCTTGCTGTTAAAGACCCTGTAATTTTTTTATACAATAAATACTAATCTTTTACTATGTCATTACTTATAATTTAATCGAATGAAGAAAAAAAAATTAAAATAGAATTCATCAGTATATCAGCACCTATTACATAAATTAGTAATTTACTTTGAGTCATGTAGGGGTGGACTAAAAAAACAGTAGCAGTTTTTAAGATTGTATGAAGACAATGCAATATTATTTCTTATAACACTTTATTTTTATCTGATTATGCATTCTATATCTGTCTGTCTTTCGGTCTGATTTTTATATGGATCGGAAATTACAGTCAGTTCCCAGAAATCATACATAAAATATCCTCAAAGTCAAAGGATGTCCACAAATATTATGGTGATTGGTTGATTTGTTTCTTTATGACTTATCAACCTTTTGCAGGTTATTTAAAGCTAGAAAATATTTTTAGATTGTAAAAATTTTTATTTATTTATTTATATTTTTTGAGATAATAATGGTTTAGTGATACATGTCTTACTAATTAACCCATATCTGAGGGAGAAAAGGAGATGGATTCATACTTTTATGAAGTGTATTTGTACTTAAAGTGAATATAACAAACCTAATGGGAATTGAAACTCAGTTCTCCAATAAACAATTCTGTGCCATTATCCATTACACCACCCACACATCCAAGCATTGCCAAGTGGTTACCAGGTTTGATGATCATACAGGAACCAGTGTTTCAACACAATATGGCCTATGAGGATTTGAAGTGATTAACACAATTAAAAAAAATAAATACCAGTGAATTTTGTAAAATTTGACCAGAAAAGTCTGGGAATTTTGTTTGCTCAAATCATTAGTCACCTGTAATGCAAACAAAGACAAAATTTTGCATAGAATTGTCACAAACATTTTGTGCATGTGAATTATGAGTTGAAAGTTGATTGCAGATTTTTGTTGATTTATGACAGTCACTGAAACATTCTTGTTGGCAGTTCTCTCTCATCGAAGACAGAAAATACTCAGTTGTACATGAACAACTTTGAACAGATAACTGCCATGGAAATCTCTTTTATCATTTTCTGTCATTCACTGATGTACAGAATGTAAGAAACATTTGTCTTTTCCCCTTTGGTTTGTTGCTTTCTCTTTTTCAGGAAATGGTCTCTTCTCCCCTGAAAGTCAGCACAATAGTATATGTCATTCAGATAACAGCTTAGACCAAAGTGGAATCTCAATTGCCCACTTCTCAGATGCTAGTCTCATTATAAATCTATTAAGGAACCTGGTATTTTGGATATGTCAATTTGTCGAATAACAAATTCGGTAAGTTTTCTGCAATAATGACACTTCTGTTTTGTTAATCTCTAATGCTTTTTGATTGTGCTTTCCTGATGAAGAAATTGGCAAAAAGCTGATTTTTAATGCATAGTTTTCAATTTCCTTTTTAATTTTCATCCTGGATATGACAATAAGCTATGAGGCCTCTGATCAGGGTGTTTTGAGGAGTGTGGAACCACCTCTTTATTGCTGTTGTTCCCAGATCCACCCTGACCCAGGGTGGTAGCAACTTTTAGGGCCCCAGCTATCAGCAAATAGTTAACCCCCAAACTGGGGTCAAAACAGTAAAAACGTGTAAAAATATGTTTTTATAGTAAAAATGCCAGCAATACATTTGACTCTCAACAAAAACCCTCTTCAAAAAATATGTCAATGAAACCTGATCTGCAAAATGATTCCTTACAAAGAATATATATTCTATTCAAACGAACCTAGCCTAAAAATCTTGTCTGTATTAAATAACCCATTGAGGTTGATATGCCATAAAACAAAATAAACCAAACCAAACCTTTTTAATTTTAATGCAGTTTGCTTAAGAAATCAATAATTGAACATCCCAATCAAGAGACTTGTAACCCATTAGGGTTGCAGGAGCCCCACCTGTACTGCAGCTGCAGTAACAGTGGTGTTTCCTAGGCAAGATAGCCTGGCAGAGCGCAATCCCCTCCAAGCTGGTTTAAATTTAGTTTTCTTTCTTGTAGGCTAGTTGCCAATCAAGGCTATAGGACCTTGTCTGTCCTGCTATTTACTTGTAGTTGGTGGGGAGAATACATGGATTTGTACCTTTCCCAAGGGTATTAACACATAAGTGAATATAATGAACTTAACTGGAATTTGAACCCAGCTCTCTGATTCATCAATCTAAGCCACTATCCATTACTCTGCCATGACTCCTGAAGAGCAGAATGGCAAAGACTTCTGAATATGTTCCTAATCAAATTAAAAATTGACTTAGTTTTGTTGAGTCTGAGACACAGAAGCACTCAGAGTTACACCAATTGTGTTGCACCAGTCTTTCAAATTGAAGAGAGCCTGAATTGAAAATCAGTCCTAGAATCATTTCCTTGGTTTGAATATTAGTGTTGATGGGAAATACATACTGTATTTTCTGGCTTACAAGATGTAGTTTTTTTTCTTAAAAAAAATACATGTGTGCCTTCCAAGACGAATGTAAGGCAACACCCAGGCTCAAGTAAGCTTGGCCGGTCACCAAATTGGCTTGACTGATAGGGATATGAAGTTTGTATGTTGAGTCATTACACTATAATGTTAGCTGTCTATCTAATTCAGCCTTTTATATGATGTAACCTCAGTACTTAGCAGTTACAAGACTATAAACATTCCTGGAACTGAGCCACAATCTTAAACAGGCTCTGTTTACTAGCAGCAGTGAGAGCCTTTCTGTTCTTGACTAGTATGTCATTGCCATACAAACAAAATTGGATGAGTGATTAATGTAAACAATATGTGGCGCCAGTATGTGAGGGACGCATGGTGAATATTGTATAAAAATGACATTTTTCTTTCTTAGAAATTTCTTTCCAATATTAGGGTGCGTCTTCCAAGCTGTAGCATCTTGTAATCTGGAAAATACAGTAATACTTTAGCCACAAAACCAATCAAATGTTCAATTAAATTCCCAACAAGACTAAAGAACATTTATATTCAAATCCACTCAACTCTTTTATGTTCGACCTTTATTTTATTTTTATTTTTTTGTTACTGTAAAGGCCAGCAGGTAGATATTTGTTAATTTGCCTTAAATCTGGTAGTTCATTGTTTATCTTTTCAATAACTGACTATTTACTGAGTGAATATCTAATTTTTTTTCTTTTCATTAGGCTCTTTTGGAACAGTCAAGTCCTAATTATGGCCATTTTACTGATGAGGGTAAGGTATACCTGTTTCTTTGTTTTTTTTCCTGTCTCATTGCAAAGTAGTTTGCCCTGAATGTAATTTATTTTATTATTATTTTAATTTTTTTTTTAAATTACTTACCTGAGTTCTACAGGAAAATAATAGAATTCAAAAAATTGCTGATACCACAAAAGAATCCAAGAAGACTTTCATTAGACTCCAAGAATTCAACAGTAGGTTTACTAGAATCCAAGAATGTGACAGCAGGCTCATCAGGACCCAAGAATCCAATGGTGGTTTCACCAGGAGGCAAGTATCCAACAGTGATTTCACCATGATCCAAGAATCTGACGGTAGGTTCACCAGCAGCCAAGAATCCAACAGCAGTTCTAGCAAGAGGCAAGAATCCGACAGTAGTTTCGCCAGGAAGCAAGAAGACAGTTTCAGGGGCTGGTATAGGGGCGGCAGTTTCACTAGGAGCCAAAAATCAGATAACAATTTTTACCGGAATTGAAGAATCTGACATCGTCTTCACTGTGATCCAAGAATACATCAAAATAAACTTGGTTAAGAAACTGATATATTTTTTTTGCTTTCTATTCATGATTGTTTTTTATATTTGCTGATTTCTTAGCTTTCCTTAGTCTGGCACAAGTTCATTATTGTGTGCACTTAGTGAAGATCAGCTACACTAATTATAACATATGCCTTCAGTTGTAATGGTGTTACTAGTAGTAGTGTTAGTAGAATTTATTTCTCTTTTATTAGACATTAATGGAGTGGAATTGTACTCCAACAGTCAGGAACTTGTTAAGTTTTCTGTAAACTGGTTATAAAGTTACACTTCCTTACAATGTGCATAATATGCCATAAAGGCATATTCATCAATATTAATTTTTTTGCTAAAACGACTATAAAGTTTCATTGCAAAATACATATGCTACAGAGGTGAGCTTGACATTATCAAGGTTTTTAGCAAAATTTGAATGCCACAAAGGTGAACTAACCAGACTTTTTCCATACCATAAGATTGAGACTTTCATATGGATGTCATGCATGGCGTCAAACCTGTTCTGAAATATCTAAAGTGTCAGCTGTATACAACCGCTTCCTAAGATCAATGGTGAAAAAAGGCTTTGATTGAGTGAAGACTGATCATCCCTCTTTCAACATTCTGGACTGACGCTACAGAATCACAAAATAATAACTGTACCAAATAACAAAAACCACATCACTTAAGGACTGTCAGCAATTAAAATGAATGGTGCATATAACTTAAAGAGAAAATAAAGATATAATGTTAACATTCCACACTAAGTAAAAGTTTCAGAATGAGCTCCTCATCGATACAGGAAATAGCAATCAAAGCTACTGGACTTAGAAAAAACAACAAAAAAAAAAAAACTGTTTTCCTAATAAAAGTTTTAAGAGAAAGATTTTATAAATTTCAACTGAAAACATTACTGGCTGTCCAGTTAATGAATGTTTCCTTATATGGTAACAGCTAATATTACCATTACCATAAGATAGCTGAGAAAACAGACATTTTAATAAAATTGAAAACTAATTTCTGATGTGTGGCAAGTTTGCCATTGTGGTTCTCTACCTTTTGAATTTCACCTTATCATTTGGTTCAGTTTTCACCAGTACATGCCTGGGTTCAAATCCCACAAAAATCATCATCATCATCAGTGTTTTTTATTTGCTTGCTTTCTATGGAATATTCCTTTTAATCATTTAATATTGAATGCTTAGAATTTTTGTTTTTATATTGCAAATTAACAAATAGTATTGGAATTTAATTTGAGAATCATTACTATAATGTTTTAAAAGTTCCTGTTCTAGCTTCTTTTCTAATCCTTACCCCAACTTTTTCCCCTGCTTTCAAATCTGGCTCCCAAAGTCTTGATCCTTATCAGAGTTAAGAATATATTTTCTAATGAATGAGAGAGTTGGAAAAGATAAAAAGGAATTTGACCATTACCCTGACCATGGTGCCATAAAGTCTGGGAGTAACATTTACAACTTGTCAGACACTTGCATCCAAAAAACAGCTTCCAAAACCTTGATTTTTATCAGAGATAAGAATATATTTTCTAACGAATGAGAGGGCCAGGAAATTGTATAGCAATTTTGGAGGGAAAAGTTCCTGATATTTCTGAGCCTCCTAATCTCCATAAATACGGAGAATAAGCATCTCTTTGGTAGTAAGTACTTGACACTGTCTGTGATAATATCAGGTCAGCAATAGAACACCAGCCATCTTCAGAATCACTTTCAAGAAAGAGATTGTAATTGAGATCTGCTTCTTGGCATCTAGAAAATTCCTGTCGTCATCCTACGAACTAATTCGATTACAAAATTCGGATCTTTCAACAGTTTCCTCAACAACATCTCTGAAGAAGTCTATGTAAGTGTTAACCGCTTGAGCAAAATCTACTTGCTTAAAGAACTTTTAGGTGCTCAGAGAAATATTTTGAGCAAGCCTTTATATGAACATTTTTTCTTCCTTTAAATCAAAGGAATTTTCTTCTCCCTTTCTTTCTCTCATATTTGTGTATATCCCTTTACCTTTTTTAGTGTATGTAAATAAGCATTTTCTTCTTTTATTGTTACACCCCAAGCAGGAGCTTGAGTCTTTATTCTTCCACCTAAAAGAGAGAATTGTCCGCTCTAATCTTTCAAGCTGTTGTTGCTTTTATTAATTCTGTCACATTTAAACTTTTCATGTGAGAAAGCCAGGACAAATTTCCCACATTAGGCAATGATCTATATTATTTTTAGCTTTTATGCTATTTTGGATGTTTTGAAATGTTTCTGTGACTACAATATGGCTCCTCAGTTTTTCACAAAGTGAACAAATCAAACCCTACACTGGATTTCACTTGCATCAATGTGCATAAAGACTGTGAAAAGGGAAAATTTGGTTATTCACTGATCTTCCAAGTTGGACCTAATATTCTTTCTGATAGTAGGTAGGTGGTACATACGTTGCTTCGCCTCTTCTTACTTCTGCCGAGCAACTGCTACTGACGTGACTTGTTGGGTGGACAGCTCCACTCTCTCTGCCTAACTCTAACTGGGACAATGATTATATAAGGCTGAAGATGGAAACATCTGACTTCCGACCAAGTATCACCTGACCTCATAAATTTTCAATTATTGTTCCCCTTTGGTAAAAGGACTTCAAAGACTTTATTATCCAGATACTTTAGATTCTAGTAATATCATTTAGAGCTCATTTGACTCTGTGTTCTGTTACTCCCATAAGGGAATCTGTTGTGCCGCTCTTTCTATTGCACTACTGTGTTAATAAATTTCCCCTACTTTGAAAATAAAAATCATTCTGTGTTCATAGACATTTTACTTGAATCTTCGACAGAAACAGCTTAGAGATTTTATATAGGAATTTGATATTTTTGTATTGGATTTATGGCAGCTCTTTCAGTAGAATTTTGGTTTTACATGTTTAGTGTCTTCCCTGAAAAATCTTTGTTTCTTCTCACCCATGCTATTTGCTCATTTATTCCAGAGAAACTTCATTGTACATCAAATATGTATACAATCCAGGAGCAAGAAGTGAAGAAATCTCCAACCAGAAGGTTAAATATTCAAGATACTAGTTTACTCCAAGGTGGTGCAGAGAATTATAAGAGCCTTAAATCTCCTCAGCTTCCAACTGCTCCTTGCCAATCTCCTGATAGACTTCTAATAAATAATTCCAATGATTCAAGCGGGCAAAAATCTGTTCCTATTTCACTGAAGACTTTGCATGCTCAAGACACAGCACCATTGCTATCGACTTCAGATAAATATCTCCCAAAATCACCAAGTGAATTGTCTTCAAAACAGAACAGTTCATGCAGCAAACCTCAAACAAATTTTGAAAAACTTCCCTTGTCTGTGGAGTCTGTTCCAAATCCCAATGTAAAAACATCACAAATGCAGGTAAGGTTTTTTTTTTTTTCTCTTTATTTGAGTTTTTGGTTGTATTTTGTGGTAATTATCCTGATGAGCCTTCTTATTTGGTACCTTGACTTCTCAAATTTAATAGCAGTATGAAATTGCTAGATGTAGCCATAAGTTCTATGCTAACAGTTTCTTCTCTCATACATTGGCATGAAAAACTCTTTGGCTTTGCTTTCTAATCAACATTGCATCTTAATTTTTAAATATCAATGTCAGTCGTCATCTTCTGTTTCCTAATCAACAATCAATAGTGTTTTTTCTTTGATTCTTTCGCACTCATTAACCCTCTGCATCTTAATGTCTTTATTGCCTTGCTTGAGGTGTAATGATTAAGAAAAATGAATCACTGGAAATTGTATCTTTAATTAGATTATATATATATATATATATATATATATATAATAAATTAACTGATTTAAAATATTTTTTTTTTTTTTTTTTTGCTACACAGTAATAACCATGTTTCAAAAATGGAAGCTAAAAACTTTAAATTTAATTTTGTAATTAAATTAAAAACATTAGTTCCATTTCATCCTCAAACAAATTTTGGAGTAACTTATTTTTTAAATTTACTGAGTTTTAACTACAAGGGAAATTCATAATTTACAGTTACCAAGGATACAGAGAAATCCAATCATCCAGACAAGGAGTGGTAGCGTGTTCATTTTTATTAACGTTTGTTGTATCAGTTATTTGTTACGTTTGAAAAAGGGGTCAAGTTTAGGTACGGGTGGGGATGTATTTTTCAACGAATTCTGACATCTGTAAATTCATGTCATCAGGTTTTTTTTTTGGTTTTTTTTAAATCTTATTGTTAACGGCAAAAATTCTTACGGCATTTTTTCTATTTGTATATTTAAAGATTTTTGGGTGAATATTTAAGTTGGAATACGTTTTATTTAACTACTATTTTAAAATATTTTTCCTTTTAATTTTTAATAGACTATATTTCTTTTTAAAACAAGTAAATGTAATAGAATTACTTGCAGTATATAAAATTATTTGTCCATATCAAGTATAAGTATGTATATTACCAGGTCACTTTTTTTTTTTTTTTTAATTTTCAAAATATTATTTAAGGAAAATTTTTTGATAATGACAGCAAAAACAGCTATTTCATTTCTCTGGTTCAGTAAAAAAATTTTTATATATATATATTTTATATATAAACCTAGTAATATATAGATTCTCATGTATGAAGAAAGGACATGGGTCATTTATTGGCTTACATATTTTAGCTTTTCTTATTAGTTTCTATTTTACTTTAGGTGTTTTGTTGGATTCTTTTTAGTGTCAGAAGTACTTTGAGAGATATGTTTAGGTTAGAATTCATTTTATTTTATTTAACTACAAATTTAAAGGATGTTTAGGTTAGAATACATTTTATTTTACTACAATTTTAAAATATTTTCACTGTTAATTTTAATAGAGTATATTTCTTTTTAAAGAAAAGATAATTTTTGACTTTCCCTTGTACTTTTGATAATCTTGAAGAATCTGAAGGAATGCCTTTAATCAGATAAATGTTTCATGTTCTGGTTAAACGTAAAATATGTACTGAGAAAGCTGTAAGCCTGCAATTCTGTCCATCAATACTTCTCTACCAACTCCCCACCTTTTCACATTCTTTTCCTTTTAAAGTAGGTTTTGTAGTTCTGTTCCAAGCTACGGATGGGTAAGAAAAACAATGAACCAATTCCAAAGAGAAATATGTGTAGAATAACTATTTAAACAGTTATCAGTTCTGGTTTTTCAACTCAACACAAATTTTTTTTGTCTTTAAGCTAACTTCTGGAGGAATGAATGCAGATTTTTTGAATTCTAAGGAAGATATTATTTTGTTTTTATGTCTGACACCAAAATATGGTATAGAGATGAAAGCTTCCCCACCTTTTCTGGACACTGGCCAGTAGCTGACCTATATTTTTGGAAATCCACCTGCCAGTCTGTGAATAGATTCTGGCAAACTCAATAAGCCCATTCAGCTCAGGATTCAGGTGCTACAAGTCCCCAAGAAAATTTTGAAATTTGACCAATTAAAGGGGAATTTTGAGGCTATATGAAATGGGTATTAGAGGATATTCTACGATCAACAGTAGCTACCCATTGGCTTATGATTCACTCATTAAAATTGCCTTATTTTAATAACACTTTTTTTCTTTTTAAATCATCAATTTTGTTGAAAAATTCACTATTAAAAAAAGTTGCTTCAGGGCCTGAAGCTTAAGCTTCATTCATTTCATTGTAGATCTACCACTACCAGTCAGTCTGCCATGTTGATTTTAAAAACTGATTCTGTTTCTGTTGCTTGAACACTATCTTGTCTGGAACTGCTGCTATAATGTTTTTGTAGCTGGTGGGGAAGAAGGAAATCTTCACTTCTGATGACTTTTTCCTTTGTCTAAACACAGCCTAATTTGGTGCTTACTCTGCCTAACGGATTCTGCAACTGTTAACTTTGGAAAATGGCTGGCTTTTATAAATGATTTGGTTGAATAAAATGAATTACCTGAAAATGGTAATTTTTCTTCTCAATGATTTTCATGAAAAAGCTACTGTTCCACTCAGTCAGCCATTGTGTACTCTTAAGACCTATTTATTCTTTGCCTAGAATATATTAGAATCAGACGGAAAATAAATATTCTGCCTACGGTTTTTTAATCTTAGAATTCTTTGCAGGCTTCATTCCAATTGCTGGAACACAAGTTCATTAATCAACTCTCAGTGTCTGTTGGTGTAACTTAATCTTTCTCTGTATTGCTAAATAAATGCTTACTAATTTTGGACTTGCATCTTAGTAATTCTAAATCTCATTTCAAGACTAATTTGTTTTCCATAATTATTTTGCTATTTCTATTGCCTGTAATCACTTGTTAAGATGAGTTTACAGAAGTCTTTTTTTATTAATATTATTAACAAAATAAAGGGATTGTATTTCTGCTTTTCATTTTATAGCTCTTTTCCTTTGTATGTTCATAACTCTGAGTAAATAATTATAAACCCCCTAACATTTATATATACAAAAATATTCCTAAAAATGAGAAACAACCAGATGTGAAAACAACAGAAGTATTAAAAAATAAGTAAAATGTATACATTCTTTCTCATATGTTTTTTTTTTTTCTATAGGTGTATGTAATGAGTGTCCAAATAATTTAGTTGGAAAATACAAGAAGTGTCTTGGGGTTTTCTTACCTCAAATTTTTGTTGAGTGCTAAATGATAAATGTTACTGTTATAGCCTGAAAAAGGAAAAAGAGATGAAATTTTCATTGATGCACGTGTTAATGTCCTATCCATGTGAACTGCTTGTCTGGTAGTGAAAAAGTCATGTTTGTTTATGTAGAGGAGAAAAATGGGGTCGATTCTCATTGGTTTAGAAATAGTTAATTAATGATAATTATAATTGTTATAATTATTAATATAATTAATTTTGATATATTTATTTATTTGTTATAAATTCCCCAATACCGTTTATTGTAAAATATGATTTGATTGGCATGATGTTGGTGGAGTTTACATTAACACAAAGCATACCAACGAATGTACAATGTCAATATGGGTACACAGTCTTCAAAAGCAGTTATACTATATTTGGTATCTTGTCTGTCTTTTTATCGCAGTCGGTTTGTGGTTTGGTAAAACTTAGTAAATGATAAAAGACAGTTTTCTTCAAATACGAATTCATAGTTCTTGGGACACATTTGTATCTGTTAACTATGTGCAAAAGCTTTTGGTTATTTGGTTTCTAGTTTTCCAAAAAAATGCTGGAATTTTTTTCACATTAAATATATAAAAAAAAAAATTTGTTTTCTTGAATTATTGAACTTTTGATTTGATTTTATATGTTCAGGCTTTTACGAATGTTGTATAATTTGAGTTCTTGTATGAAAGAAATACAAATTTTTGAAAAAAATCTGTTATTTTGTTAGAATTCTGAATTCCAAGTTGTGTAAGTCAGAAATTTATATTTACATTTCAGGTTTATCCCAGTCCAACCAATGCGAATCCATTGGGAAACAGCTCAAGTGGTCTATCATCGTCGTCATCAACTGTTGCTCCATCCAATGCTTTTTCTTTCAAATTAATGCACAGTGTTGTTCAAGATGCTATGGAAGAGTTTACCGACCAAATTCATAATAACTTCCTTTGTATGCAAATGAACATTCTTCATATGTTTCAACGACAACAGGTAACAAAATTTTCTGCTTTTAATAAATCATGAATTGAAGCATTCTACTAGATTGGCAATTAGGTCTCACCATTTTACTGTTGAACTGCCTAGATGCAACTACCACTTCTATTTTAACAGTTTCTCTTCTTGCACTTCCCACCTGTGGAACTCTCTGCCGATTTCTTGTTTTGCTGCTGCCTACAATTTTCAAAAATTTAAATGAAACATCAATCACCATCTTCTCTCTCCCTGAACCATGTTCATTTATTTGTTGATTTCTCCCCACTAAAGTCTTCTCATGCTCTTTCATGCCTTTTAATCCTCTACATCCTAGTGGCATTATCCCCTTGCTTGGGGTGAAATGATTTAAAAAAAAAATAGTTTCAGTTGGAATTATACATGGGTTGTTCTGAAAGTAATGCCCTCCTATTTTACTTTGCTGGCTCATGTCAGAGGTAGGCAGATTGAACCATCCCACCAATACACTGTTATTTTTCATAGTACATATGAGGGTAAGTCAAAAAATTATCCACACTTTCACCATAACAAATCTTTGTTTGTCACACTGCTTTCTGCTTATGTGTACTTATAGTTGGTAATGTTATGGTCACGTGATCGAAGTTTGAGTTTGATCGTGCCAGTTTTCTTGCTGCTGTTACAGTGTAAACATGACCATTCCACTAGCAGTGTGCATCAAGGGGGAACAAATAGCAGTGAATCAAAATCAGCAGAGGACATGCTACCTTATAGATGATAACTCACCAGTTTGCTATTACCATCTCTTGAGTTTACTGAATCTTCTCGAAACTGGTGGAGGTTCTCTTTCTTAGTGTGTCATGCTTGTCCAGTGTAAACTTGCTTGTCACAGCCTGTCACCGTATTTGTTAAAAAGCCTCTGATGAATTTCAAACCTTCCAACCAGAGAAATCAAATCTGCTCTTTGTTCCTCCTTGGTGGACACTGCTAGTGGAGTGGACATGTTTACACAGTAACAGCAGGAAGAAAACTGGCACAATCAAACTCAAACTTCGATCACGTGACCACAATAGTACCAACTATAAGCACACATGAGCAGAAGGCAGTGTGACAAATTTAAAGATATGTTATGGCAAAAGTGTGGATAATTTTTTACTTATATATATACATATATATATGTGTGTGTGTGTGTAATTATTTTTATATAGGTATCTCCAATAATTCGCTAAAAATCAGTACACCATAATGATAAAAGGCCCCAAACTTAATAAAAACAAAGTTAAAATGTTTGTTATTATTAAGAGGAAAAAGAACAAAATTTTCTTTTAAATTTTTAAAAAATTTTTGCCTTCTTTCTAACACCACCTAAATTTGTATCAAAAATTTTTTTTTTTTTTCTTTTTTTTTTTTTCCTTCTTTTTTTTTTCTTTTTTTTCTTCTTTTTTTTCTTAACTTTGTACTGTGGTAATGGTCATTTTAGTGTATCCATTTCGAAAAAAAAAAACCATTAATTTGGAAATTCTTGCAAAAATCAAATAATTGTCTGATTTTAATGAAACTTTCAGGACTTATTCAAAAATGAATGAATTCATTTTTGAAATTTTTATTTTTAGAAAATCTTGGTAAAAATATTTTTTTTTTTTTTTTTTTTTACGTCCGTTAAATTTCTCTAAAAAAGTTAAAAATGGCCATTTCGATTGGTTTTTGGGAAGAATCAACTAAAAATCATTCAAATTTCTATTTGAAATACTCGACAGTATTTTTTTTTTTTTTTTTTTAAATGAAATTAGAAAATTTAATCCTTTAGCTTTCAATTAAAATTGGGGGAAAGCTTCAAAAAGGATTTTTCCTTTATGAAAAATACATTTAAACTTTAGGTATACAAATTTTTGGAGATACCTATTTTTATATGTTTTTCCTTCTTTTACAAATTATTTAAAGCTTCTTCACAAGAGCTTATACTAAGTATTAATAAAGTATAAATATTATTGTAGTACCATGAGTTGAGTTTCAGTCACCCCAAGTCAGTCACACTATCAGGTCATTGTTTGTTTTTTTTGTTTATTTTCCCAGAAGGGCAACAGGTCAATCATCTGCTTAGATGAAAGATCCATATGCGTTCAGGACTTTATTCCCATTGTCCCATGTCAGTGGGTCAATGTATATAAATACTTAAATTAAAGCATCATACCACATGATGTATTTAACTTTAAAAACTTCAATAGCAAAAGCCTGAGAAAGTTGTCCCACGCTTCTAAAAAAGGTGTAAGGAGCTTGCCAAAATCGTCATCCTCCAAGCCATGATAAGAATGATTATGTAGCCTTGTTAGATTTGATGGAAATGACTGCATTAATCAGAATTACATTTCAACAAATCGGAATATTTGCAGAGATAAATAATGGTAGTAAAAGAGTTAAAATGTTTTGTTTACATATATTTAGAATTCTTTTCATTACTTTATGAATTCTAATTGACACATTTCCTGGTTTTGAAAGTGCACGTCAAATTTGTTCATCTAAATTTAAGAAAAAGCATCAAAGTACATTTTTATAATAATCATCACAAGACCCTTAACGCATTAAGGTCATAGGGGTACCAAGTGTACTATGGTTGCAGTAGCAGTAGTTTTTTCTGAGCAACATAGTCCTCTCCAGACTGGTTTAAATTCAATTTCATACCTTTCCCAAGAGTATTAGTGTGTAAATGAATGTTATGAACTCTATTGGAATTTGAACTTGGCTCCCTGATTTCTCAATCTGAGCCAGTATCTGTTACTCCACCATTTCTCCTATAATATGTATGCTTAATAAGCAATGGCATATTTAGCCTTGATGATGAAGATGCATTTTTAAGGTTTATATTAGGAAAAGAAATAAACCTAAAAATATTGCTGTTTATTTGATAATTTTTTATTATATGAGATGATGCATTGTTAACCATGATTATTATTGATTTTGATTTGTGTTTACTTTTTATCTTAATTTTTTCTTATTGCAACTTTGCTCAGGCCATCTATGACAGGATCTGAAATAAAGAATAAGCTATCTTTTGCCTCAAGAGAACATCCAGCTGATTTTCTTTGCAGAAGATCAAATCTAACCTATAACTCATCGTTCCATTCCATTGTCTCTCAAGCATATTTGTTTATACACTATTGGGAACAGCAGTATCATTTTTATTCTTAATGAATATTAGTGGGTAAAGCAGCTGGGTATTTACCAAACTTCCTCAAGCAAAAGAAGAATAGGTTCAGATCTCACTGAGAGCTTATCTTTTATCTCTGATCTTGTGCTCTCTAGATTAACATCTTGAGTAAAGTTATGATATAAAACAACTAAAAAAAAAAAAGTACAGGGTAGTGCTGAAAAGTTTTCAACTCAACAAAAAGAGAAAATTTTGATCATTTGTCTACTATTTATTACCCCCTTATAATACTATCCCAAATTAATAGTAATTGCTTAAATATTGACCTATTGAATATTTGCTATTGTCCATTAATTGTTTGAAAAAAACAATTTTTTTTTTTATTTGTTTCCTGTTTTTAGGCTGAATTAAGATATGATTTGAATCAGCAGTTGTCCATTGTGAAGGAATTAGTAGCTGAGAACCGGCAATTAAAACAAGAAAATAAACAGTTGCGTAAGAATTATTAGAATGACTTGAAGAAGCCTCCTTGAAAAAAAAAAAAAAGGTTCTGCTGTCTTTGTTGTACAAATATTCAAAAGGTATGTCCAAACCTTCAATACACAAAAGCAAAACCTGAAGCATTGATAACAGAAATTACATTCAAAGAA
This sequence comes from Acanthosepion pharaonis, assembly GCA_903632075.3. Classification (NCBI taxonomy): domain Eukaryota; kingdom Metazoa; phylum Mollusca; class Cephalopoda; order Sepiida; family Sepiidae; genus Acanthosepion; species Acanthosepion pharaonis. The sequence goes on from CAHIKZ030002337.1 coordinate 27,050, forward strand.
TTTAAGACTTGCGTTGGAAAGATCATTTTCTCTTCTAATCTTTCCGGATAATTTTATTAGCATTTAACTATTTCTTTGATAAAACCTATTAATTGGACTTTTTTTTTTTTTTTTTTTTTTTATTAACTGGTAGAGAATTCCTTTACTAATTAATTAATCTTTTAGTGCTCAATTTTGTTATGAAAAATCTATTTTAAGCTCAAAGGTTTTGGTGTAAGATATTTTGATGTGGCATTTTTTATTTCACTAAGTTGAAAAAAAAAATGTCAAATTTTGATGAATTTGCTTCCTGTAAATTACCATAATGTATACTTTTTATTTTCAATGATCTTTGATATTAAAAATTGAAAATATTCTGAGTTTTTTTTTTTTGTAAAACTTTTTTTGTGTTTTTTAAAATTTTATTTCTAATTTTACTCCATGTTGTTTTCACAACACTCTGGCTTGAGACCAAAGGTTCCCAATCTTTTTTTTTTTAGCCACACCCCATTTAAGTATCTCTAAAATCCTGATCCCCCCCCCGGTGACATATAACTCCTATTATTAAAAAGTGAACTCCTATTCACATGGAGGAAGCCTAAAAGCCCATTAATTTGGTCTAAACAAGCTTCCAAAGGACATGACATCCATGAAAGTTAAAAGAACAGTTGAAGAACTGAAGAAGAAATTACTAAGAAAATATATATATATCATAAAGAAACAATTTATACAAAGAATTAAGTAGCATTGTCAATGTGATTAATGGTGAAATCACTTCACTAACAATTGCAAATTTCAAAGGACAAAGTCACAACTGAGGAAAATTAAACAGAGGTGCCCAGCTCCGGGGAACAGCTGCCTGAGGCTGCACCCTCACATTGCACCAGAGAGGGGGATTGGTGCTCACACCAAGACCAGCACAACCAATGGTTGTAGGGGCTTGGGCAGTTTTTGTTCAACACCATCACTTGATAAGAGACCAAAAGTGTTGAAACAAAATGGCTATTTTGCAGTGATTTTATAACATATTTATATTATAATTTTCAAATAAATTATATTTGCTCTACTCTGTATTGAGCACTTTTTAAGAATAGTATTTTTTGGTTATTGGAATTTATTCTGTATGCACCAATTCTATACTTGGTTTTATATATAGTGATGGAATAAGGAATTGGAATTGAGAATATTGGAATTTTGTTGGGTATCAGAACTGGAGAATTTTTAACCAGATTTCCGATCTCAAAAATGATTCTTTGGAATTTTTTTCTGTTTAAAACAATTTTCCATTTCTGGTACTAATGATAAAAAGATATAAATATTTATTGAGTTTAAACTATCAGTAAAACTAAAATCTATAGATCATAATAACACTTAAGTTAAGTATGATATAAATATATTTTACTTGTGTAAAAAAAAAAAACAAAAAAAAAAACAAATAATGGAATGTGCAAGTTTCTACTCAGTTCTCAAACTTTCCATGCTTAAAGTGTTTCAGTTCAAAATAATTTTTTTATTTTTAATTTCTTTTTAAACATTGTTAATTCAACCATTTAATATTATAAATTATTAATTTAATAATTATAATAATTTAGAGAAGATTAAAGACCCTTTATTATTTATTAATTAAGTTGCTGAGATAATTCATATTTAATTCTGTAAGCAAATTTAAAATTTGCATTTATTTTTTATTCACTGTCCTGCAGGATTAGGTACGCCTTGTACTTTATCAAAATATATATATGAGTTAAAACCACATGGACTTGTTAGTGATGAATTATTTTCTACCATACAACCACTTTCCCCATAGACAAAACATTGCAAGCCTCTCATTATTTCCATAGGTGTTAAGACAAACTACATTGCTTAGCTGCGAAGGTTAGAACTGGTAAAACTAAGACGCACCACATGCACATTGTAGCAAATTACCATCATTCACTTTGCATTCCATTAGTCAGATGTAAGTTTTACTCGAGCAGCTTCTACCCATGAACTGCTGCTTTGTGGAAGTGACTCCCAAAAGGATGCTTCCCTGATCACTGTAATCTTAACTTGTTCAGATCAACCGATATTTTCCCCAAAGATATAAACTGTATCTCTGTAACCCTCTACCTCGAGTGGCTCTTGGTTGACCATTATTGGAAAATCATCCTCTTGAGAGTTGGTTCCACAAAGTAGCTTCTCCAATCACTACAATCTTAAACTGTTCAAGTCTAGGATCAACTGATATCTTTCCTAAGATATGATGTGTTCGGCAGCGGAGGGGCATATTCAACATTTGATAATTTTGCAGCAATATGTGCTTTTAGGTTTTAGGCAGTTTTGATTAACATTTTTTCCACAGTTCTCCCCCCCCCCATAAGGAATTGTAAATGTAAGACTACCTTACATTTACGTAAAATAATAATATTTATTAAGAATTTATTACAAGAAATATCAAATTTAGTTTTAGTTACATAAATAAAAATATAAATTTTGATGTTATATTTGATTTGTTAGGTATTTTTCATTTCCTCCTTTGTTATTGGCAACATTTTAGAATACTTTGGCTGCAATGCTAAGTTTCCTAAGTTGAACAAATTGGAGCTATTTCGTTTATGCTTTGTTACCTCTCTTTTCCATTGTTATTTTTAGATTGCTTTCTTCCAGTCATTTTGATGGGCAATAGTGAAATTCTGAAATTTACAATGATTTTATTCCATTTCAAAAATAAAGCCTGTAAAAAAAAGGAATATTTTAAATTAATATACGACCAATAAAATGCTTTTGACAAAAAACCTTAATGATTTCACTATAATTATGTAACAATAATGTAATGATATTCCGCAGACAAATCTACAGTTTATGTTACCTCATCTCATTGCATGACTATGAACTATAAACCTAAATTGAGCTTGAAATATTGTGTAATCAGTTCTATTTTTTTATTGTAAAATACTTGGATATGATAAAATTAATAATTTGAAGTGATAAAAGTAACTTGATTTTTTTTTTTTTTTAATATGCGCCTCCTCTGCTGAACATGTCATAAACTGTGTCCCTAACTCCGTAGCCCTTTACTTTGAGTGGCTCTTGGACTGTATACTGGATGAACGTTATTGTCAAAAATAAATTAAAAAAAAGCAAGATAATGTTGGAAAACACTTTATTTGTATTTTGCTTTCATGTGATCTTCAGAGCACTACTTAAATAAAGCTTGATTTAATCACCAATAATGTAACATACCTCATTTGACAGTGGTGGGAAGGGGTGTAAAGACAATTTCTCATCAATTACAGAAACTGAGAATTTTAAATTTTAAAAAAAATTTCAAATAACAAGGAAATAACTGATTAAAAATAAATTATAACATTAGAATAAAAAAAAGTTCAATATGTTTAGCCATTTACAGTTTCTTGCCATCGTAATGAAATGATGTGCATTGCTGTCGAAAAGTTTTCATTTCTGATGGACTTGAGTGCTTCTTGTATCTCTGCTATTTTTGCATTTTCGCTTTAAAAAGAGAACAGCAGCTGTGAATTCTTGTGACATCTGGCAAAGATATCAGCGTGAGTGTTACAATTCTTGAAGAGATTTTGGAAAGGAAACAGTGCCACATTCATGGTGAGAAGTTTTTCTTTTTTTTCTTTTTTTTTTTTTGTGTTTTTTTTTCTTTCTTTCTTTTTCAACAATGATCCATTCTTGTAAATGTGCAATAATATATGTAAGTAAATCTCTATATTATTGTACATTCTGTAGAACTGCAGAGAAGCTGTTCAGAAATTCCAAATCTGAGGAAGCAATGTGGCACACAAGACAGACAGGCACTTAGTGACAGCACTGGTCACATATTTACTGCTGAGGCGAGCGGGTGGGTGGCTATGATAGAGCTACACAGTATTAGGAGAAAACAGACTTCTACTCCGGGGAAGGTTCCATTCTGCCGATTCTGCTTGATTTTCTATCTTGCTTTACAAGACACCCCTCTTTTTGTATCTGGCCTGAAACATAAATTGATCCAGAGTCATCGAAACAAAACTCCTTCAGGCTGAAACAAAGAATTATACAATGTTCGAAAAAAAAAAAAAAAAAAAAAAAATGTAAATTTACACTTATTCTGTTTTTGAAAATATCCAATCTGATAGGAAAGAGGAAAGATAAAACTGCTAGGAACGTCAATAAATCAAGATGCACATCTCGACATTTGGATTGAGAAAACTTCTAGTTAAGAATAGAATTGGTTATGACAAAAAGTGAATCAAATTAGGGACACTTGCATATCATGGTGGACAAGGGCGTGGTACTCATAACAATAATAATAGGGGCATAATATACATGACTGAATGCAAAAAAAAAAAGAAAGAGAACTCAATTTGTCCAGCTAATTTTAGAAAAAAAAAAAATAGGTATAGAACAATATTTTGAAATTAAGCATTCCTGACTGGTAGTTACAATGACGGATAGGGACCATATTTTGAAATAGAGCATTCCAGGCTGGTAGTTACAATAATGGAATAAGGACCATATTTTGAAATTATGCATTCCTGTCTGGTATAGAGAATTTGTTAGAGTGGTAGACATGCTTCTCACTGACCATTCACATTTTTTTTTATATTATATATATATATATATATATATATACACACACACAATCTGCCTTCAGGCCGAGTTGCACTTTGTAGAGACCAGTGCTTGAGCCCATACAAAATTTTAAACGCTTTTTTTAAGGCAGGTAAACCCTTCCCATTTCGAAGATTCCTGTAATGCAATATTTATAACCCCTATTTCTCAGCATATATTGAACTTAGTCAATAATTCTCTCTTGTAAGGCAGATATACCTTCATGTTGATTTTACTCTCTCTTGTCAGATTCAAACCTGTTGAATTTTTATTTTATACCCAAAGCCACCCCCACTTACGACTCTTAAAAAAAGAGTAAAAGAAATCCTGTAGAAAGTGAAGGTCAAATATTTAAAAGCTAAAAATTATCTCTGAAAAGTAATTGTTTTTAAATCCTCTGACAAAATCATCTGTTTAAAAATAATTTTTTTTTTTTTTTTTTATTATTATCTAAACTCATTTTAAGACAGTAATGATGTCATACAAAGTAGCCAGCTGTTATGGCAATATTTTGGGGTGATAACAGATACTCTACTCAAACAACCACTTGCTGTATAATATATAAAGGCATTATATGTCAGTAATAAATTTTGTCACTAATAACCATTGAAAAGATATTTAAAAAAAAAAAAAAAACTATTTTTAAAGCTCTTGGTGAATTAGACTGGGGAAAAGCTATAGAACTTTAGCCACTGCTATAATTGGAGAGTATCAAATATTTTTTAAACAATCTGTAAGACCTATTGTGTGTTTACTTTGCTCAGCCATCATGGAAGTATCAAAATGGCAAATACACAAAAACTCGTAAAAAAAGTTTTTTTTTTTTTTTTATACGAGTTTTTGTGTATTTGCCATTTTGATACTTCTATGATGGCTGAGCAAATTCACAAAAACTCGTAAAAAAAATTTCTGAACCTTTGTTTATTTAATTTTCCATTCACCAAATTAGGGTTTAACCTAAATTGTCCACCTTTTGATTTGGGGTTATCAATTATTTTTTTTTTTTTTTAATGAGAAACAAGTCATTCTACATGATCTGGCAGAAATACCTCCCACATAACGGTAAGACATTAGTGGCAATGGTGTCTTCATCTAACTAATGTCTTACCATTATGACGAATGGATTTCTGCTGCACACTGTACCACAGGTATTAAGGTCTATACTTATAAAATATATACTGTTAATCTACAAATCGGAACATCTGACATGGATTAAAAGTACATCATTCAGAAAACAAGTGTTGATTGATAAGTAAGGTCTCCAAAACCTATAAAACTAGATTTAGATCAGATACGAGGCAAATTTATTTCCCTTCAAAATTCCAGGGCTTAATTGATAAATATGGTCTCCAAGTCTTATGGCCATATCATGTTGAAATACTGATTCTTGAATGACCATCAAAGTTAAGCAACATCAAGTCTGGTCAGTACTTAGATGAGTAACCAGTTTGGAATGCCAAGTGCTGTAAGCTTGGATGTATGGGTGGTGTAATGGATACCCACTTGGAATTGGAAATCTGAGAGCAAAGTTCTAATTCCTATTGGGTTTGTTATATTCACTTATACATGAATGCCCACTTCTCTTCTAATTAATAGCACTTTTATCAGTAAATCGTTATCTCCCAAAATATTTGTGGCTTTAAATAACCTGTAAAAGGTTGATAAGCCATAAAAATAAATAAATCAGGCCAAGACTTTTTTATTTTTTTTTACTATATACAATAATGAATCGATATTAAATAAAGTTAATTTTTTTTTTTTTCTCTTTAAAATCAAATGGTCACCACTGAGTAATGCACTTCCACCTTTTCATTCATGAAGAAAACTTCTGGTTTATTTGCATTTCAAATGCATATGACAACTTTAATTTAGGCATCAGTTACAATGTTGACCTTTCAACTTTACTTTTAATTTTGAGAACAAGCAGAAGTCTGATGGCCCCCAAATCAAATCTGTAGTGCCAATTATGAATTTGTTTGTTGATTGCAATTCAGCAACTTCTGTTGTTATGATACAATAAAAAAGATGTTTACGGTCTTAATATGGAAAGACATTAAATGCTTAGGTTCCGTTGTTTGCAAATTTTGATTTTTTTTTTTTTTAACACTAAAAAAAAAAATACCAAACAAAAAAAAAAAAAAAAAACAACAATTCATCTCTGATGATTGCTTTCTGTATTGAATTATACAGAAAGCAATCATCAGTCATGGATTTTTTTTTTTTTGTCAGTCATGAGTAGTATGTATATTATTCCCAACACTGTACCCTAAACACATTTGAACAGAACTTTATTACCAAATACAGGTTCAAACATTTCTTTATTCACTGTCTGATAGCGTAGGAGACTTTACTTAGCAATCAACCCTCATGCAAAATGTGAATAGTGATGATAATGAAAAATTATTCCCTTAGATTTTAAGTGGAAACTTAAATTGCTTGATTTTGTTTTCATAAAATTGGTTTCTTTGGGATTTATAACAATTATGACTCCTGAAAATATTCATCAGCTTGATTTTTTAAAACAATTTTGAAAATTGTTAAAAATTAAGCTTAATGAAATTCATGATGATTAATTAATATAGCAACAATTCTTTAAAACATAAAAATTGAGAATGTTTTAATAAATCAACTCAGCTTTGCTTCAAACATTTATAGATAAAAACAATCCTTGTTAGATATATGTATATATAAACACATACACAGTTTTGTTAAGTGTATGAATTTTGTTTTTTTTCTGTCCTACAATTGTCAGGTAAATTATTTCATACCTGTCATTTAGATTTTAATTTTTAAAAACCAGCACTTCAGCTTGTTACAGATCTGTCAGAATGTGCAGAATTGAAAGGCATGTGTGAAAGCTAAAGTATCACTTATTGTTCAACATGTGACAAAGCAGTGCAAGTGTGTTGTCTGTTCACTTGCAATTCATGCATTTCATTTTGTGCTGACATTGAGACTTGTTAAAAGCTTGGCAACAAATTCTTGTGCAAATTGAAAACTTTTTTTTTTTTTTTTGCAAGGATGAGATGGAAAGACCCTTAAAAAATTAATAATTGAATTTAACTTAAAATTTGGGAGAAAAGTGATGAATTTTTATAATTATTTTCTTTTTTTTCTTTTACTTTTTCAATTTTTTTTTTTTAATTTAAAATGGAAAAATAAAATAAATAGATTAATATATTTGTCAAGAAATCAATTTGAAATATTTCAGACTACCATTTAAAAAGGTAGGTAAGACAAAAATGAAGAGTGGAGAATATACCTACCCTCCCAGATAGTCATGTGATTTGCTGTAGTGAACCTAATCGTCGTAGTAAGAAGGATCATGGCGAGACTTGCAAATGACTTTCCTCAGTTTCTTGCGTAATGGAGATACTTTGCCCGTCCCATCTGCTCCTCCCTCCTCAGTCTGTTAACAGTGATGCAGGCCAAACATTAGGTAGGAGCACACACAAGAGCACACCATACCATTCTAATGCCATATCATACCATCATACCATTTGGCAAACCAAGCTAAAATACACAGCTTTTCAGTGATGACACACGCAAATTTACTGGCAACAAATGAAATCATTCGCCTAAAATTAATTTGCATTTCTATTCCAAAGATAAAGTGTTCTCACCCCCAAATGTTTACTTTCTTTTTGAGAAGAAAAAAAAAATGTAAAAGATTTAAATAAAACTGATTTTTCCTTTAAATTGGAGAAAGCCATATTTAAGTAAAATTTAAATATACATCTAAATTTATTACCAAAACGTTTCAGTCATTGTGCTCACTGGCCTTCTTCAGGTGTCTGTCAGTCTGAGTAACCTTCAGGGAATTTAAAACTAACATCTTGAAGGTCGCCTAGATTGACAGACACTTAAAGAAGGCCAAAGGGCACAATGGCTGGAATGCTTTGATAACAACAAAGATGAGGATAATAGTCTGACCATAAAAATGTAAATAACTCCTCACCCCAGAAATTCAGACAGAAATATCTGAATTGATTCACAATTTGTGTTTCAGTAGGGCTTCTTCATGCACAGTTTACTCAATCAGCAACTCCTTCATGTTTAAAACTTTGTAAACTAAAACTAATTTGCAAAATATATTTCAAATATGTAAATGTGTAAAATATAAGTAAAAAGAATGTAACATAAGGATTTTATAATAATAATAAAATTTTGAAAACCATAAAAATAATTTAAATATTTTTTTTAGTGTTATCAGTCATCAGATCCTCGGAGTAGGAAAAAAAAAAAAAATATTATTAAATATATTTTTTGCATTGACCACTAAAATATTTTTACTTAATTTAATTTGTACAGATAGTTTACTGTAAAAAAAAAAAAAAAGTTTGCAGTCAACCTTGGAGAATGCAAAAAAAAAAAAAAAAAAGTGTTTAAATAATAATCAAGGAAATTTGGTTTAATCCCAGAGGAAATTAAAGAATTTTCTAATTCAACTTTAAATGCATTAAATAACTTGTTTGTATGCTTTTTTTTAAATTGAAAATAAATGGTAAATATTATTATATGATATATATCTGTTTCTATGATTAGTAAATTTTGAAAATAATATTTCTATGTTCATTCATATTTTGTTTTAGCTCAAAACTATATATTTATTTTTAAAAAAAAAATAGATAAAAAACTACAAACACTAGTATAATTCAACTATTTTGTAGTTGGGGAGTTTATCATAACAGGCAAACAGTGTGTATAATAAAATAACTTGTATGTTCTTGTAAACTCTCTACCAAGATTAATAATGTCCTACTATACTATTAATCACATATTTTCTCAAAATGTCTTTATACAGTTTGAACTTGATAGCTTGTCAAAAAAGTCAAGTTAGATTTCTTTTAAAAAATTTGGTTTGCTTTTAAATCTGCACAAAATTTATGTTGACAGGATTTATTGATCCCAAAAGAAATTTAAAAACCTACATTTGGAATAATTAGAAATTACGATTGTTCATTTGTGGAACTTCAGTGTTGAGTTCAAATATTTAAGCCGATTCCAAGTCGGCTTTTTAGTTAAATTTTGGCAAGAAGGTTTTTGTATATTGAGCGCTGATAAAAGTGAAATTAGAAATAATTTCCTTTGGTACAAAAATGTAAAAAAAATAAAAAGGTGGAAAATTTCAAATTAGTTTTGAAATTTGGGTTTATATTGACATCAATAAAATTCATTTTCACATAAAAAATGTTAGAAACAGATTTAATGAAATTTACAATTTTATTTATGGATTTTCTATTGATATTGACTTTAAAATTATATAATTTTAAGCAATTAATGAATTTTTTTTTTTTTTAACATCTGACATTATTTCTAATTACTATGAACTATATGAGTTTTTTTTATGTATAAACATTTGATGGGTACACATGTTTGAGTAGATATCTTTTTTTTTTTTAACTTGGAAATTAATATTAGCATAAGATCACTGGAGGTGGAAAAAGTCTTAGTAACATTTTCTTTAATAAGACTTTCTACTTCTAGGACAGTAGATATTAATTTCATTTTCTTTAAAAAAAAAAAAAAAAAAAAAAATAGAAAAATGAGGGATATCTACTCAAGCATGTACGAACCAAATATGTTTATAATATATATATATATATGAAAGTAAAAAGCATAATCTTTCCTTGACTTTTTGCATTTTGGAAGGAAAAACCATTTTTGATTTTTAGCCAAAGAAAACATTTCTGAAATGAATTTTATTGGAATGTTTACAAATTTTGATGGCATTTTAATTTTCAATGTTTAAGTTACATGCATTTTTGTGAAGATAAAATATTTTTTAATTAGAGAACTTGAAATTTAGTTAAAGGAAGCCCAGCTACTTAGCAAAAAAAAAAATGCCTAAAGCCAAGAATATTTTCAATGGAAATTATCTATGAACAAGTTTTAGTCTGGAGTTTTTTTGTTTTATTTTTCCTTACAGTGACATAACTAAAAGGAATTGTTTCATGCAAGCAAAAGGATTTTTCAGGATTTTGTGCAAGTCTTTATTTGTTGATTTGGCTTTCTCCTTTTTGTATTTACAAAATTTAAAATTTGTTCCATGGAAATTGCTATATAGAAATATACGCATATATATATGATGTTAATCTAAATAATCACAGGATTCTGAAATCTCTGAAAAATCTATGTGGGGGTTTGTGCTCAATGAACTCATCTGAAAAACTCTTTTCAGATCATATATATATATATATATATATATATATATATATATATATATAATATAAAAAACATTGGATTATTGATTAAAGGATTTTTTTTATCTTCTGATATCTACTAAATCTTAGTAAATATGAATTATTTCATGAGGTATTTTTGCTCTGGAATTAAAAATTAGCTTTACTTGACTTCATTTGAACAAAATCTTCAAGACTTTTCTTTATTCATAGAAAAGGGGCCAAATTTGATCCCAAATCAGGCAAAATATTCAGGATTTTTTTTCTTATTTGAGACTGATTAGATGATATAAGAGATGCTAAAAAAAAAATTTTCTGACTCATTCCTCCAGATCTGGCCAGACAATTTGGGATTTCCTTTATTGATTGGTTCTTTGCACCACCACCCATATATAATGGAATTTTTTTCACTCCCTTTTTTTTTTTTTTTTTTTTTTTTTTAACTTCACATTTTACCTAATTTTAGTATGCACTAGTTCAGATGTACCAATAAATCTAGTACTCTCTACAACTATTATAGAAATACTTAAAATATATTTCTATAACCTTTTTAATGTAATTTATTGATTTAAGATAAAAATCAAGATGGACGACAAAATCAAGACTCCAAATTCTGAGTCAAATTAGTTACTGAGAGTAGCAGAGAATTCTTTGAATTTTGGTCAGTCATGATTTAATTTTGTTTTTAATCATTTTCCTAATCAAAAATGCTTTCTTCACATTTCTGAAATGGCAAATAGAGTTCTGAGCAATTCCAGGAATAAAAAAAAATTATTTCCGGAAAATTTTCACAGGCTAATGATGACCTGGATAGAATGCAAAAGAGGTTTGACAACCCAGGAATTAGACTCAGCCCAAGAGAAGCTGTGGGGGGGGGGGATATCACCTAATGAGTCGGAAAATTGACTGGTCAAAATAGTATAAATAAAAACAACTCTAAAATCATTGAAATTGTTTGCTATTCAGATAAGATATTTCAAAAAATTTTGAGACTTACATTAACTTTTATCACTCTGTATATGACTTCATTTGCTCTACAAAAAGTTTATCCTGCCACTGAAGGTGACTGATTCCTGAACAATAGTGTTTGAATTTCATAGTTGTGTTGTCATATCCTGCTATGGCAACAGAAAACAACTGAGTGAAATTAACAATAAGGATACTGCAATTGAAGCCTTGAAAAAGAATGAATCCAATATATTGATATTGCCGAGCACTAAAGGTTAAGGATTGAAATTTTCTAAAGAATCTGAATTGCACCCTAAGGGGGAGGGAGGGAGCATTGGTGAAAACCTTAGTAATTTATTCTCTAATGTTGTCTTTGCAAGTATTTTCATAATTTTTTTCTCTTTTTGTTTACATTAATTCATTTTTTGTCATTGTATTTATGTGAGAACTACATTTAAATGTTTTCAGTTTGTGTGAATCTAATTTTGATTATCCTTAGACAGATCTCTATATATTTACTCCATTAGCACCCAGGCTAATGTCCTTATCTTTGTTGTCATTATCACAATGTTTCAGCTGGTGTGCTCTCCAGCCTTCTTCAGGTGATTTTCATTCCAGGTAACCTTTCAAAATGAACTCTTTATTTAATCTATAGAAGTAGATTTTTCTTGTTCTGCTGTCCAAGTTTAAAGATATATCTCTCATTCTTATTTATTACTGCTCAGTTTTCACTTCCTTTATATCCCAGCCTAGTGGATTAAAACATTGGCAACATAGTAATTGTAAGTTCAAGCCCTGGGCTAGGTAGGGCAACTAATAACTGTGCAGTACTAAATAAGAACAACATGAGATATCCTTAGACATGGACTATGGAACAAGACTAATTTTCTTCTGTAGATTAAATGAAACATCCAGTTCAAGTTACTTGCATTGACATACCTGTATCCGAAATCATTTACCAATCTTCAGTCAGGCTTTTTATAATTTGTGAAAGACAACAACAAAGATGAAGAAAATAATCCAAGTGATAACCCTCATTCCTAAAATTTAAACAGAAATTATCTTTTTTTTTTTTTTTTTTTTTTAAAAACATGATTATTATTTATTGAACCTAATATTTGAAATTGAGATGAAATATTTTCATTATTCCTTTGTTCAGGTAACTAGTTTTGGCAAACTGGGACCTTTGTGCCCGCAAAAAGAAAACTGCCAATGTTTGTTTTAAAAAGTGATGATTAGAATTGTAATAAAACTTAAACTGAAATGAAAGCGAATTTATAAATTTTATTTATGCTTCAGAATTGACAAAGATATTAAACACTTTATTATATTGTTTATTGGAATTGTTGGCAAAACATTGGCTAATTGCCAATTGGTTCAAACTTTATAAAATGATAATAGTAATGATTTCCTTATAGTTGATTTAATATAAAAATCAAATTGGAAATTCTTTCAGGAGTTGGAGTCTTGATTTTGTCAAACGTTTTATATTTGGAGTTAAATTAGTTACTGAGAATAGCAGAGAATTCTTTGAATTTTGGTCAGTCATGATCTCATTTTGTTTTTAATCATTTTCCTAATCAAAAATGCTTTCTTCACATTTCTGAAATGGCAAATAGAGTTCTGAGCAATTCCAGGAATAAAAAAATAAAATTATTTCCAGAAAATTTTCACAGGCTAATGATGACCTGGATAGAATGCAACAGAGGTTTGACAACCCAAGAATTAGACTCAGCCCAAGAGAAGCTGGGGGATAACACCTAATGTTAGGAAAAACAAACTGGTCAAAATAGTATAAATAAAAAACGACTCCAAAAAACGTTTAAAAAAAATTTTGATTATCATTTTAATAATCTAGTGATTATATATATATATATATATATATATATATATATATATATATATATATATAATATGCCTTTAAATTCCTTGAGGAACATAGGGCTGCAAAGATATCATTGTGGTTTCTGTAACAAGCCAGTTTTTTTTTTTTTTAAGTGAGTAGGTTGTTAGACAGCTGCCAATCCGGAGGATCAGGTTTTGAATTAAGAGCTGTCCTCCTAGATCAATTGCCAGCCAAGGCTATAGAACCTAGTCTGTCCTGCTATTTACCTATAGCTGGGAGGTAGAAGAGGATTCATTCCTTTCCCAATGGTATTAGCATGTAAATGAATGTAATGGATTTGACTGGAATTCGAACTCAGCTCTCCGATTCCTCAATCTGAGTCACTATCCATTACTCCACAATGCCTCCTCAATAATTTAGTAAATGTTTATAAATTTATGAATAAAAATTGTTTTCTTATTTATTTCTTTATTAAATGATAAATATTACTTTGAATTAGTTTTTAGAATGTTGTAAATATAAAATTAGTTTTGTAAATAAACAATCTAATATATAAATAGTGTTTAATATTTTTGTTGTAAATTCTCAAGAATAAAAAAAAAAATGTATAAATTCAGTTTCATCATATGTTTAAGTTTTATTACAATTCTAATAATCGCTTTTTTAAAACAATAAACATTGCCAAAGAGTGAAAATTAATATAATAGTATTTAAAATAATGGTGACAATAGAAAAAAAAATATTCTTTTGACATTGTTTTTTTTTTTTTTTTTGCAGTCATGTAAGTCCAACTTTGCCGTGTTTTTAAACATTGCTTCAACTAAAGAACCAACCAGAATGTGTTAGCAACAATAGGTTGAATATTTTTAAAACTATTTTGAAAGACCTCAATTTTTTTTTTTTTTTAAATTTTTTTGGCAAAGTGATGTTGCTACTGTCACTAGTTATGAAAAGTGCAGTTAATGAGCAAGCCAGAGCAAAAAGCAATCATCAAAGCTGATTGGACAAACTGTGATTTTTGTGATGTAAAATAAATTATTTTTCACCCATGCATTTTGGCCAACAAAAAAAAAAAAAAAAAATTTCTACTGCAAATCTATCGCTGCGTATTGTGCACCGAAAAGCTGCGTGTACATAATTTTAGCAGACATGAACCATGCACATCTCAATTGATTCTTGCATCTGAAAAAAGACACAGTTTAGTAAGAATTTCGTTCACAGCTAAACATTGACTCAACAAAAGAGAAGAGGCATAATCGTAATCATCTGTTCACAAGGAATGAGAAAAACAAGTTGTTAATTAAATTAACAGGACGTGTAATAGAGCAATTAATTTAATCAATAATAATATTAAAGTATTGGACAGGCTAAACTTGTGTAGACTTAATAATATTATTGATATGTTTTAGCAGACGAAAAGCAGCATCAAAATTTAGAGATGAAGCAAACATGTAGTCGTGATGGTTTTTGTTAGAGGTAGAAATAAATGATGAAGATTTGAATGAAAGTTCCTGGAAATGTTAAGAATGAAGAGAAATGGTCATTGAAAAAGAGTCTATTGATATGATTTTTTTTTCTAAGATGAGTACAGCCACTCCTCACTTAATGACTAAGTTCTGTTCCAACAACCTGGTTGTCAAACCAGAATTTCTACCTGGTTACTAGTCCCAGGAATACTATGCATATAAAGGGTTTGGGTCAGACAGCCTTAATGCCACTGTTGCAACATTTGTAACGTTTTTAATTTATTTCTGTGCCATGTGTCCTCAAGGACAGGACACATGGCAGAGTGGATAAATGCATTGGTTAGATCCAGTGACAGGACCCAAAGAGTGTGAGTTCAATACCTGGTTAAGGCAGTGGAGAACTTGGAGAGGGGAATTAACAAGAGATAACTGATAACTGACATCCATTTGACATGGCACGTGGAACTAGAACAGTCTACCCCAGCGAGTGAAATAAAGGGTGCAGTTCGACATTCCAACCACCTGAAGAAGGCAGGAGCATACAACGGCCGAAACATAATAAATATGGCGACAAAGTTGAGGACAATAGTCTGAATAATGTAAATAGTGTACATAATACCTCATCTCACAAATATAGACAGATACTTATTTCTAAATGTTTATAAAAGTACAGTAGTGTACTGAACATCTATATGAATAAATGCGAAATTGGAGGTTAAAAAGGTCCCAACTCTACTTTATAGTTATTTGAGATTTATTCTGAACAATACAGAATTGTGGCACAAGGCTGAGGGGAGGAAAAATGGAGGGGGGGTCTTCCTAATCAATATGACTTATGACCCATTTATTCAATACAATTTACTCATGTACCACAAGAATACATCTATCACCACTCAATTCTGCATATACAGCATATTCACAGGGGACCTAAAAAAACACCCCATGACATAAAAATTTCTAGTAATTTGTATTTACTCAATTCCCCATGAGATCAGGTTGTGACACAAGGTTGGTTTAATGTGGGGACCCAAGCGTATACACCTGGGCAAGGAACAAAATTGCCCACAACCCCCATGACTGTCGGTTGTGCTGGCCTCGGTGCGAGCACTGATCCCTCTCTCTGGTGCAATGAGAGGGCGCAGCTGTTGCCCAGGGCTGGGCACCTCTCAGTATAATTTTCCTCAGTTGCAACTTTGAGCTGCCCCTAAGTGCAGTCTGTCCAAAGACGGAGACACAACCGAGAGATGATAAATAGATGTGTTACAAACACAGAGAGAGAGAGAGAAAGAGAGAAAAAATACACACTAGGTATTTACTCTATCTCCCCACGAAGACGAGTTGTGACACAAGGTCATTTTTTAGGTGGGGACCCAAGCACATACACCCGAGCAAGGAACAATAATTGCCCGCAGCCCTTGCAATAACCCCTTCGACATTCCATAAATAGTGAACATTAATCGTATAGAAAAATTACCAGATAGCAAGCGGACGAAGCCTGCTAGTTAAACATAATAAACAAATCGAAAATCAGCACCATATTCTTCACGTTTCTTCATTGTGTATTCAGTAAATACACCCATTTTGAAGAGAAAAAATCACAATCAAAATTGGTTGGATTATTTTTTTTCTTGTGTTTTATAAAACTGGTCCTAAGTCCAGCGATCATTAAACAAGTGAGGAGTGGATGTAAGATTTGAAAAGAGAATTTGTTGGCGGTGGGGGTCTGCATGTTTGCTTTCGTAACTGAACAGACATGAAATTAAATTAATCTTAAACTGAGAACCAATTTTTAATAAGGTATAAAAAAAAATTATCAGAGTTCATTCCTTGGAAAATATTTACAGTCACAATAATCTTTGTTTTAATGGAATTCTAGAAAACAAAAAAAGCATTAATTTTGCTTTTACTATGACTGTCTGCAACAATCGATTTTTATTGGCAAATTTGTATTTAAAAATATGCTGTATTTAGGCAGCAAGAATTCAAACAAGTCTCATTAAATTCCACTGACAAGGCATGTCTCTAAGTTTTATTAAATCTTTCCAATTTCCAAATATGGTATTGTACATCAGGATTGAAGTTATGAATAAATTATCCTAAGTTCAATTTTTTTCTGTTATGTTCAAGTACTTTCAGCTATTACAGTCATTGCCAAGAACTAGGTGTTATCACTATGGTAAGATTTTTTGATTAAATTCTGGCGTTTTTAGATTGCTAAATGAAAATGCATATATCAAATATCTATACAGGAGTTTTTTTTATTTAATTTTCAGTACTTCAACAAAATCTTGTCTCTCATACTGACAACATCCAGTTCTGATTAATGATTGACATCGTCAGAAGTACTTGAACAATATAATAACTGAATAATTTATCTGAAATTTTGATCCCAATGTGCAACGCATTAGACAAAAATTGGAAAAAATATAATAAAAAAATTAAACAACCAAAGCTTGTCGATTGAATTTAAAACTTGCTTCGATGAATTCTTGCTATATATATATATATATATTTTTTTTTTTTTTCTTGTGAATGTTCAGATATTTTATAAAGTAAAGATGAAGCATCTTAGCCTGGCAGTCAAATATTTTTTTTATTATTTGATTCATAATAATCAATTTCTGTTTTTGCAAAGGCTCTGTCTGGTTGCGTTGCAAATTGTGATGTCATATTTGATTTCTCTTAAAACTTTGCCACATTATAAATCATTTTCTAACCACATTCTAATTGTTAACATTCTATCTTCATTTTTTTTTTTTTTTTATTTTAAAATGTATGTTAAATATTTTTTTTCTCCCCATCATTCGACTTCAGTTATGTTCTTAGTTCACAATCCTACACCACAGTTAATTGTATAATCTTTTCAATGGTTGTTTAGTATTCACAAGGCAAGATAGTCATGTCTTCCCTGCTATTTAACCCATAGCTGCAGGGAGAAAATATGTATTCATACTTTTCTGAAGTGAAAGTAACAAATTCAACTGGAATTTGAACTCTGGTCACTAAATTGCTTTCTGAGTTTGAATTCCATTTTAATTATTTCAAATCAGTAGCTTAGTTTAGTGTAGATCAAAATTGATTTCTTGATTTTGCTAACAGAATTTTTCAATTTTTTTTTTTTAATGCTTCTTTATTTTTGTGTATCTATTTTATAAATATATTTTTTTAATTAATAAAAGCTGTTAAATTGAGCTGATGCCTTTATAGACCCAAAGATAAACAGCTTAAATCATGGAAGGAATTAATTCTAAAATAGTAAAGGTAAGCTTTGTCATCTGACATTTCTCGACTCCAAACTCAATCTAGTCTTCATATAGTTACAAAGATTTTGTCATGTGCTGTTTAAAAAATGTTACTGTGGTTACCATGCCTTTTTATATTGCATGCAAAGGGGAGATAATCAAATTTGATGGCCCTACCGTGCGTCCAGCAGAAAAATGGCCTCCTGCAGCGTAACTATCACCATATCCAGTATCAGCCACAACTCGGTCAGCGTGCCTGGAAAAACTTTAATGTGAGAGCATTTTGCGGTAAACATTGCCAAAAAAATAAAATAAAATAAATTCACCCCTGATTCTGTGTTTTATGATTAAGTGTTGCAGCCAGTTTTTTTTTTTGTGGGGGGTGTGCCACTCAAAGCTGGTGTATGTTTTTTTGCTACTTAACTTATAGAAGACAAAAGAAAGTGAAAAGCGAACCCAAAGTGCAAAGAAAGAAAAAGAAGAAAAGCTTGTTAATTACTGCAAATATAAACAACATACAACATGCAAAATGAGATCCTTCCAATTAAGTAAATGAAGTTTGTATATGAAAGCATTTTACATTTTTTTTAAAAAAAAAGATGTGATTTATGTTAGTAAGGGTATGTTTTGATCGCAGATTATTTATAAAATTAATTTTTAAGCTTTTCTAAAAAATAGATAGCAAATCTAAAAATGAATATAACAGTGGAAGGATGAAATTTGCTAAACAGCAAATGGCTGAAGAATTAATTAATACAAAGCAGAATTCAGCTACTTTATTGAAATTATGTTCAGTTTGACCCTTGCTGGTTGGGAGAAAGAATAACTAAAAATACATGAAGATTACTTCATATATATATATATATATATATATATATATGACATGTTTCTTAATTTGAGAATTTGACCTTTTATTTTGGCCTTAAACTGCAAAGGCAAAATAATAATAATTATAGGAGTGGTGTTTTGGTTTAGGTCATGTGGAGTTGCAGATGTCTTTGACTAAAGCAATCCATAATTATTTTGAGGGGCTGCTTTTATCAGGTCATTGTTTTCTGCCACTGCTGGTGACCTTAACCAGGAAGAAAAAAAAAAACCAAGACCAATTCTCTATTCATATATTTAGAATCCCAACCAAGATGGTAAAATTCAAACCTAACAATATTCGTACTTTTATCCCTACCAAAATATTTAAATTCTTTTCATTTCCTAGCCTGCTAACTAAGTATTTTCATCTGGTACTATCGCACTGGATATGTGTGTGTGTGTGTGTGTGATTCTAATTACTTATGATATGGAAATCTTTTGGTTTTAATCCATTCAACTGACAAGATCGGCCGATTCAATTTTTATTACATTTTTCCAGTTTGCTTTTTACACCCAGATTAAATTTACGAAGGAACTGCAAAGTTTTAAATGTTTTTTTTTTTCTTTTTTTTTCATGTACACTTTTGGGCCTTGTCAATCTAGCATACTCCATGAAATCACTAAAAATGAACATAGCATGAGATCTAAAAGACACCAAACTTAACAAAAACAATTTTATCGTCAAAATGTTTATGTTGTTATTAAGAGTATTTTACTAGTAAAAGTATTTTTAAATTATTTCAAAAAATTTTCCTTCTTTTTAGAACATTCTAACTTTTGATTAAAAAAAAAAAAAAAAACTTGCTTCTCTTTGTGTTTAGCAGAAATACTTTAATAAAATTTTAGCACGTTTTTTTTTCTGTATTACAGACATTAATTTTGAAAATCTTGCAAAAATAAAAATAATTGTTGGATTTTAATGAAACCTTCAGAAACTGCAGAAATGATGGAACTTATTATAAACATGTTTTCCTTTTTTAAAGTCATGGCAAAAATATTTTTTTTTATATGTATTCCCCCACCCCAACTAATTCTATGAAAACTATAATTTCAAATTTGGACAAAATAGTGATTAAATCATTATCTAAAACTAATATTATAAGTGAGAATAAAATAATTTCTTCCTGGCATTTTTTTTTTTTTTTTAAATTTTAATCTTAAATGTAACTGTATCAAATATGAATAAGTATCATTATGGATAAATCAGTTTGAGTTGGAAATATAGATTAAATCTTATTCGAAAATTGTGAAAAAAAGTAATAAAAATGAAACATACAGACCTCAGTTGAATTTATTTAATAAACCTGTTTGGATATATGTATATCTGCATATATACACACACACACCTGAGCATATATAATTGTCCTGTACTAATCAATAACAATAAATGATATTTAAAACTAGAGACATATTTCATATTGATTGCAGTGCAAAAAGCGTGTTTGGATGATGACAGTTCTTAGCCTCAACATTCATAGAGTTTCACATTGGAAAATGTCTCAAATTAAATGATCAGAAACTAAAAATATCAATCGTAAGCACACTTTAGCATGCACAATGACTTGGGCTTATCAAAGCACGGGATGGAATGATTGTGGGATGGGGAGAAGGAAATGTTTCCGCAGGGATTTATTTTATTACTATTTATTTTAACTTTTCTTAGCAAACATTTTTTATGCAAATCAACAAATTCAGTGCAAATTGCTTCATCATACTTCAGTCTCATGCAGGCAAAAATTATTGACAAAATATTCAAGAATATGAAACCGAAATTAATCATAAACATCTTAGAAATTATAGAAAACTTTTTTCAACATGAATTCATGGGAGGCAAATCTTTAATTATTACAATTTTGGCATTGAGCCAAGATATTTTAATCGTCTCACAACTTTTAAGTTCCTAATCATTGATTTTTATCTTGCTTGAAAGCCCTTTTTCATTTTTTGTCATGAGTTTGATTTTTTTTTTTTATTTAATTAAAGTCCATGTCATATCTGGAGAATATTTCATCCAGACTGACAATTTCCGCATCTATGTCGTCTGCAAAATGAAAATTTGTGATGTTACAACCTCTTCATGCTGACTGGACGTTTCTTATGGGCATCGCTCAATGCATTAAGGGAAAATTTTAAAGGGGACAGGAGACAGCCTTGGCATACACAGACTGATGTGTAGGACCGCTTTACCACTTTCCTATGCAGGCCTGGGACTACTGCCTTTTTTGGGTGACAGAACTAATTTCAACTTGTAACCTCAAAAGGGTAATTTGCAGTTCAACCCCCGTGCTCAGTTTTTAATAATAATTCCATTTAGGTGTAAATGTACATGCTTAATTCGAAAATAACAAATAAATTTTGATAAAATCTACCATTTAGGAGTTATCAACAATAAAAGTTCAGACTCATTCGCATCGCAATGGGTGAAGTTGAAATTAATTCTGCCTACACCCCCTCTGCTGGAAAGTGTAAGGATATTTTTATCTATGAAAATATTCTGTATATGAAAGTTTGAAAATAAGTCATTCATAATAGATTTACTTCTATTTTAAAATATGATTGATTTACAACAACCACCAGAAAATAAATAAAACGGTTTTTCTTTTAGATCAACTACTCATTCGTTTTATTATTTTTTTTCCATTAAGAGTGTTGCAAATTTTTCAAAAATAATTCTGCATCCAGTTTTATTTCATTGAAGGGTCCTGCTTTTTTTTCTTTTTCATTGTGGTGGTGTGTTAGTGTTGGCCTTGTGTATTTTATTCCAGTCATTCAACATGAACTAATAAGTCCTTTATCGCTGTGGTAAGCTACTTAGTACTTGACTATTTACAAGCTTTGTCTAGAAAAAAATTTTAGACAATATCCATAGCTTTTGACCTTAACTCAGGTTTGTAATAGAATTTTTATTCAACAAAAAATATCATTTGCAAATCAATGCTTTTCTTCTGGTAAAAAAAAAAGAGAAAAAATCCAATTAGAGTTATCTCCCGTTGTTAGGACGCGAGAGAAATTCGTTTTGCAATGAGAAGGAAGCGCATTAATCTAAAACATTTTTAACCCCATCCACGCCAGTTATTTTGTGAAAATCGTTTCGTCTTCAGACGATTTTATTTTTTTTATCTGTTTTTAATAGTAACTAAGAAATTGAGGCACCTTGAAGTACCCGAGCGGTGGCTAACACCTCTACTAGACGTATGAGTTGACAACTGGACTATTTTCAGGCTCATAAGGACATTAAAAAAAAAAGATCGACGTATTTCTCGTTCCAAGCCTCCAAACATTATAACCACCTACACATCTGCTATGCTTTTCTTCTGGTTAAAAAAAAAAAAAAATTCAATATAATTTTAGTTTGGAATCTAAGGTCATAAGGATGCCTACCGTAGAGAGTGTGTTCAAGTTCAATTATCAATAAGACGCTTCACTACTGCAGATTAATCTAAGGTCAAATAATACTGAAATATTTTACACAAATATTTTCAGTTTTCTTGTTGTACATTTTATTATGCCATATTGTAATATTTAAAGGAGCCTCCGAGGTATAAAAAAAAGTTTTCAAGTTTTAAAATGAATGTTTAATTGAGAAATCACTTCAAGAAAATCCACGTTTTTAAGAAATTATTAAAAGTAATGGACAAATAAAAAACAAAAAGAATGCATTAGTTACTAAATCATTAAATGTTTGCTATAAAATAAGGAACTGTTGCATGTTTTGCCTTCGGTCTAATGCTACATGACACTAATCTGAGAATTATATATATATATATATGACTTATGTGTTGATGATGCTCATAAAAGGAGCGAAATGTCAACACTAATTTTAAACATGGTTTCACGTATTCTATCTTACTTAGTTCGGATATTTCATACCAGTCTTCATACTTTGATTTACATCTAGCCAACCTTACAAAATTAAATAGCACAAAGTCTCAACTGTGGCACACGAAGTGAGGCCCGAGCTTATATAGTTGCGTAGTGTGGGACTCACCTCAGTTGTTGCCAGAATAGACTGCGCTAAATATCACACAAGACCACCAGAGAAGACAAACGCATCAGCGGTTTGACTTGAAAGATAATCTCTTAGCCACTCGGTACAGATCTGTGTCTCACGAGATCTCAGTGGCTATCTACAACATGTAAACAGGTGATCGACCCAGCTGTGTTATAGATGTGCACACGTGGAAAAACCAATGATCGGAAGGTATATAAGCACCCACCCGAGAGGAAAGAAGAGGTGAGTTTCTTAGATCCTACC
Source organism: Acanthosepion pharaonis (assembly GCA_903632075.3). NCBI lineage: Eukaryota > Metazoa > Mollusca > Cephalopoda > Sepiida > Sepiidae > Acanthosepion > Acanthosepion pharaonis. Next base: position 50,431 of record CAHIKZ030002337.1, read on the forward strand.
TACTGATATTAATATTAATCCTGACTGGAGCTCTCCAATTCACACTTTCCAGCCTTATAATAACCTCATTCAGTAATCCTCTAACATAAATAGCTCTTGAGCCTTGTATTGGGTGAACATTTACCTGTTGAAACTAATCTTTAAATAGGAGCCAACCCAAATCTAACCAACTTAATCTGCGGATCGATGTCATTACAGTTATAATAGCTTGCGAGATCTGCTTGCTGTTTACCCTCAAGCGAAGCGCCCCAGCAACTGATAGTTCCTTGCTTTCTTAATTCTAAACAGGGATGAATTCTGAGATTAATTATCAGGTTCTGTATCAAATCAACGATCAATAAAACACCAGTGCACAAAAAGAAAGAAAAACAAAAAGGTCACTAAACGCATAGATGGAACACATACAGGGCTATCCTTTCTCCCAAATCAGCGCTCTTCTTATGAACGAAGGGGTCAACCTCACGAGCTGCGGCCGAATTTGTTTCACGATACCTGTCAAGTAATTGCCGATGACGGCCCAGCTTGTCCTGAACACCCCGTACTTGATCGCGCATCTTTCCATAAGTAGATGGCTTATGGATCAGATCATCTGGATCAACACGACTCTCCAATCGATACTGAAATCAAAATATTGAAAGCATTACTAACTATTGAATGAAACATGCGATAAAAGACGAGACCAAAATTAAATCAGCTTAATTGAAAATTATCACAAATAATTTTGATTAATCTAGACTAAATTCAACAAGAATGATACTTATTTGTCTCATTAATGCAATTCGACGGTAAGAAAACATTTAACCCTCCGTTAGTACATACAGCCCAAATTCTTTAATCCAGCAATTTAAACGGCCCAGGTTAAAGAGGTTAGACTGTATTGTCACAGCGTTAGTACCGTGGGAGTTTAAAAAAAAACATTTAAAATAAATATTTATCATTTACTTCTTAATATTCTTGTATATATATATATATATATATATATATATATATATATATATATGTGTGTGTGTGTGTGTGTGTGTGTCTTGAGTGATGTTTCCGGTTTTTATAGGATAAATAAAATAAGAAAGGGTTTTATTTAGAAAAAAATCGATTTAGGAAAGGAAGTCAATATAAAAAATGAATTTTTAAGTTTGAAAAGCTCAAAGATGAAAAAAAAAATAAGTTTCTTTTTATTTCCAGGAAAAAATGCTTACTTGCATTATTTACATTACTCGGATTGTTATTCTCATCTTCAGTGCCATATTTACAACGTTTCGGCCGTTGTATGTTCCGGCCTTCACCAGGAGATTGGAATTTCCTCAAGGACACATGACCCAGTGGATAAAGACGTAGGTTAGATCCAGTGACTGAACCCAAAGAGTTGTGAGTTCAATACCAGGCCACAACAGTGGTGAATCAAAACTTTAAGAGCTGAGTTAAAAGGGAAATAACTGAGACATCCGGAAGAGGCATGGCACGTGGAACTAGAGCAATCTACTCCGGTGGACAAAATAAAGGATTCGGTTCAAAGTTCCCATAATCTGGAAAAGGCCGGGGCGTACAACGACCGAAACATTGTGAATATGGTCATAAAAATGAGGATAACAGTCCGAATAATGTAAATAACGCAAGTAGTCATAATACCACATCTCAGAGATAAAGACAGATATAAAAAAAATGCTTGTAATTCACAAATATTATAACCAAAATCAAATTTCTTGAAGTTACTTGATAATGGTATTCGGAAAGCAACTTGACTAATAATGAAATTTTGATTTGCCACTTTAAGCAAATAACAGTTTGTTAGGCGTTCAAACAGCCCATGGTACTAAGGGGGGTGGTTTAAAGAAACCGATAGGGTTCGATCCCCCACACTCCATTGACAGAAACTTTCAAAAGCAATTTTAGCAAAACAGCAGCAGCAGCAATACTAATAATGATAATAAAATGAAGAAAAAGAATTTTGCGTTTTTCAGTTTTAAATGGCTTAGAATTATTAGAATTGAGGTCAATGCTCAAAGTTGATCCGTTAACCAAAGACCTCATTCCAGTTAAATTAACTTTGACAATAAACAGCAGCTTTAAATGTACTTGAACTTTTAAAGTTTAACAAGTAAAAACAGTGCGATCATTAATAGCAATTATTAATTATGACTAGAAATCTATTTCAATACCTACCGTGATATCAGGTCGCTACCATGTGGGGTAAGGGTTAACAAGTTAGTCTGAGTGATTGATCAACATTTACTGAGTAGTTAGATTGATTTTCACTAAGTGCACAATACTCTTGACCTTGTGTCAAACTAAGGTAAGTAAATAATACATCGCTTCTCAGTTCCTTTATGGGACCTGAAGTAAAAATTGACCGTCACCCCCCGCAAAGATTGCTCTGTTCCCGTTGGTCTTTAAAAAGAGAGGAACAGCGTCAATTCGTAAAACCTGAAGTGTCCCAAAAAGGGAAACTGTGAGCGAACCGGACAATTTCCGGTACTTCTACCTGCATCTACGCGTTAATAGCTACACTGATATTAGTAGATTAGTACACATGGTCTGAAGATCGCTTGAGACGTGAAACTAACAGCCACAATGCAGTTTTGATTTCTATGTTTCGCATTGTCTAACTCACTCTCATATTTACACACGCACACATACATACATACATTAATTATATATATGCAATAAGATTGAGGATATTTATTATACATTATCCTTTTGACTAAATTGAAGCGCAAAGAGAAAAATTTTAAAGTCAGAATTTTCTGACACTCCTGTGTCCTTTTTCAACGAGACGAGGAATAAACAAAAAAGTGGGACTCACTCTTTCGAGGAATTTTGTTGTTGCTTAGGGGGCTCCCTGTGGAAATTATTCTCTCTGAATAAACTCAAATCTCTGTTCAATCTTTTAATATGTGATTTTATTTTGAAAATATATTTTAACACTGATCTATGTCTTTTTTTTTGTCGGCTGTTAAATGAAGATCCTAAAATATGTATGCGTGTATAAAAACAGCCTGAAAACATTAGAGTGTTGAATATCTACAGGTAAGAAGTTGCATTTGATTAAGACTGATAACGAGGCCGCATTTCAGGCGAGGGAAATGTTCCAGACCCCTTCTGACAAATGAATAACCTTGACCTTTTAGAGTTATCTATGAGGAAGACGTCTGTATACAGACAATATGCTACAAAAACCAAGATTACATTTTTTTTCTTCTATTAAATTCCTACTTAAAGCTTCTGATGCTGATTTTATTTGAAGCAACACTTCTGCTACAAAGGTATGTGATATTTGATATGTTTGGCAAATGGCCTATTCCTTTCCTCTGCTAATGATTCTCCACCTTAACGGAGAAAACAGGCCGAAAAAGAAATTACTACCATTACTAATGCACAATATCAGTCATCTAAAGTAAGTTAACTAATTACATTCAACGCCCATTTTGCTAAGTACATAATTTTCAGAGAAAAATAAAATATTTCTTGGGCAATTAATTAAAAAGATCATATTTAATTTCATATTAGAGTAAAAAGTATAAAAAATAATTTGTGAAAGATATTATTTTCCAACATTAACCAAACAAAAAAATTGTTTTCAAATATTTTATAATTAAATTTGTTAAAGCTTCTCGCAAAGTAAAATTAACCAGTTTGTAAGAATTTAAATTATTTTCTTAATACTTGTAATTTATTTGACATTTAGAAAAACGTTTCATCGAATTTGCAATCGATAATTTAGGATTCGATTCCTACCGATAGAAATTCTTCATTTCAAATGTCAATTGTTTCTACAACATAAAAACCGATTACATCTTCAACAAATATTAAATTATAGATTTACGCATAATTATTAAGCATATTTAAGCAGCATATCTTCATTCAAGTATGTTTCATTAAAATATAGACATAATACGTCTATTTTTATAATAACCCTTTCTAGGTCACTAATTATCTTCTTGATGTTAACAACGATTACAGTTACATTAAGTTTGTCTTCGCAATTCACCTCTGAGGGTGATCTCGGAAAAGATCGAAAGTATTTGGGGTAACAAGAACCACGGCGCCTTCCTTGATGAATTTCAACTTAACATCAAGAAAATAATTAGAGGACTAGAAAGGATTATATAAAATAAATAGAAATATGTCTATATTAAATATTAATGAAACATGCCTGAATCATATATATATATATATATATATATATATATATATATATATATATATATATATATATATATATATCTCCAAGTACAGGGATGGTACAGATAACCAAAAATGCTATTCTTAAAAGAGTGCTCAATACAGAGTAGAGCAAATAATATATATTTAAAATTATAATATATGCCTGTTATAACATTAGTACAAAAATTGCAACTTTGTTTCAACACTACTGGTGTCTTTTGAACATACATACATATAAGACAAAAGGAAAACTTTAGTCGACGCGTCTCATTCTCTGATGGACTAAACACATCGGCTAAGATAAGATTGTACCTTTACAGATATATGTTCAGTTATACCTTAAATTTTACACAGACACATATATTCATAAACATAAGTTGTATATTTAGGCATACATTGGTTCTGTCATTACAACCAACAAATAAATAAATCATGTTAAAAATTTTTTACTAAAATCTAAAGGAGTTTTTCTATAAAGCTTTTAATTTGGAGGAATTTTTCAGAGTTTACTTAGACAAGTAAAATCTACAATCATGCATTTTTTTCCCTTTCTTACCATAAGAAAGAAAAAAATCATTTTCAACAACTCCATTAATCCATACTCACTTTCTGAAAACAACTTCAGAAGATGAGTTGCAGTTATTACAAATAAAAACAAGTAACACCTACAGACAAATTTATAATTTTTTTTTTACTACCGAAAAAGAGACGAAGGAATGAGAAAACAAACTATTAAAACAATGATTTTTTTGTTACCTGTAAATTTGATAGAGTTTATTGCATCCTTAATTACTGATTTTAATTAAATTCACCGGGTTGCCCGAAATAACGTGTATGCTTTTTTTTTTTTAAGTATATAAAAATGTACTTTCATTAAGATATAAAACAATTCTTATTTTTTTAGTTAAAAAAAAAAAGAGAAAAATAAAACATCTCGTATAATTAATCAAGGTTTGTAGCTAATTATTAACTCTGGCACAAAAATTAACTTCCGTATCGATTTCCTGAAAGGTAACTAAAAAAACTAATTCTCAATGGATTACTTATCAAGAAATAAGTTTTCTTTCATTAAAGAAATCAACAAAACATTTTATTCTTGAATAAATCAGCTGAAAACTCACTTAGGAGGCACATTCTATAAAAATGACAAATTTTAAGTGTAAAACTAAAATAAATTCTAAAAAAATTAATTTAAAATCAGTTTTTCATTTTTTTCCCCCCAATTGAAGTTGAAAGCATTTTAAATTTATCAAATTGAATTGAAAGTATTTTTGAAAAGAAATCACCTTGAAACTCCGACACATATGTGTGCTAAAAGATATAGTTTTAATAATTTAAGGTGTGCTATATTTATGAGTAAAAAGTGCCCAAGAGCGTATGTAAATATAAGGCTGGACACTGAGGCCAACGCCAAGTGACGATAGACAGTTTCATGTTTTAACACAATTTTCAGGATGGCCTGAAGGCCCGGTTCAAGCATGAAACAGGCAGTCACACCTATGTGTTAACGAACCTCAGTGTCCACTCATATTATGTGTGGGTGTATGTGTTAAAATTAAAATTCAGTTATTTAAATCTGGGTTTAAGTAAATCAATATTATATTGCCGGCCTCCTGAAAAAGTAAGTCTGATTCATCAGGTCGATCGATAGATTAAGAAAGAAAGCTCATTTAAACAAACATTTACAAATAATGAATGCTTACTGGCAGTAAAATTATTTTTGACATTTTTATTTTACAGTTTAAACATAAGATCATATAAACTTTGTAAAGAAAAAATAATCAGTTGAAGTAATCGATTTTCTCAGATTCCTTCTTCTCTCAATCGTTGTACTGTGAAAGACTCGAATAAAAAAAAAGAAAAGAGATTGACATTAGAAGCGTTCAACATGCATTTTGGTTGGCTAAAAAGTTTTTTAGCGTCTGTTTTTTTTTTTTTTTTTTTTAGCATGGCTGTTTTTTTTTTCTTTCTAAGCAGTGAAGCAAAAATCACCCTTAGACACAGAGATGAGTAAATCTCTGGTCCTTTTGCGTGGTGGCAATTAAAAAAGCAGTGAAATCTGAAGATGACGAACAACAAACCTGCCAAGACATAACATTTGCTGGCTTGGTATAGCCATCCACATCACGGATAGCTCTCCAGGTGTAGGTGGGTATTGGCTGAAAAGGATTAGAACTCTCAGTCATCATCTCTTGAACTTTGACTAACTAAATTTATCGAATAAAACTCAGTGGAAATTCTTGAGACATATTTTAAACGAACCGCTTGCAAAAGCCATTATCCCAGTTATAAACCAAAATTAAGATTGCGGAGACTATTTTAAAAAAATAGAGATAAACGTTAAAAAATTTTCTACTTAAAAAATGGATATGATTGCTATCGTCATTTTATAAACGAATAATAATCGTTAGGTTATAATTTTCATTTAAAGACTAACTAATTGGTGCTACTTATGATATCTACCGTCCATTATGATATTTACTATTCATTTCCTACTATGGTATGATATTTACCAACTGCTGGGCGTATGAATTGGGTTAGGATTAAGGATTTAGAGTTAGGGGTCGGGTTAAGGTGAAAGACAGTGAACTGGTTATGTATTAAAAATCATTAACAATTTTTTTTATACAAAAAAAAAAAAAAATGAAAAAATATCTCATCAAATAATAATTTTAAAATGTTTGTAAAATGATTTGATGTCACTTAAAACAGTAAAAAGGTCATCGTTTTTTCTGAGCCTTTTCCAGCAATAATGAGTACATCGTCATTTACAGTAGGTCGCAAATACCTCCTAATTAGACTACAGTAGCACCAACTAATTTCTTTCAACCGATATGTAGTCTTTTACATGTTCAGGTTTTTAATAAAGCCTAAACAAAATGTAATTATTATTGTAAACGTAATACAAAATTTGAGGAGGAAATTGTCTTCTGTATTTTTAGAGTGAAAACAAATGTATGTATCTCATAGCAATTAGAAAGTAATAAAAATAAAATTATCCTGTTTCATAATTGCTTAAAAAAATCACTTTTTAAATGATGTAACATAAGAAAATTAGTATAAATGCTAAGTTATAGAAAATGTATTTTAAAACTATGCGTAAGCACTTATTGCATTTTTTAATCTTTTCTTTGTACATTATCGATAAAAATAGTTAAATGGATGCTAGTCTGGTATTAAAAATGTTTTAAAATATGGATACTGAAAGTACGTAAAAATTAACTAAAGTTCAAGCTTTTAACGAGAAACACTATATTACAAATTGTAAAATTGCATTTCTTTACATTACGAATTACCCGAAAAACATTCACAATGTTATTTTCAAAAATAGAATGTGATTTACTTTCGATAATTTGTTTTACAAATAGACTTATCTATGTGTATGATAATATCTATTTTTTTTTATCGATGAAAAGAAAAAAAAATATACAACTGAATAAGTTCTTACCGATGAAGAAGTGACCTTAACTGTCTTTTGTGTTGTTATGGAGCTTTGATAAGAGTCGCGATCGCTAAGGAAACGGTGGTTCATTTTTTTTTTTTTTTTTATCTTTGCAAAGAAATTTCGTGCCTGAGGAGGAAGAAAGCTTCAAGGAATGGCTGGGAAGATTTTAGCTGCACCTGGCGGCACTAGCTACGAACTACTGACTTAGCGAAAAAAGAAAACGGTGTCTAGGTATTTACAAAGTCACTACTTGATGCTGCTCTTGCTTGCTTTTTACCGAAACAGACCAAGTTCGGAGAGGAATTTCACGCCAGCCCAAATACATAGAGAATAACTATTTGGATGTGAAAATAGTAGATTACGTCATAGCGTATGATAGTCAGCAGGGGAAAAAACTATCTAAAAATAAAAGCGTACAAAACCGAACCACCATTCCGTAAATGTCGAAAAGGAGATACAACGCCCGGTTATCGGCGCGGAAAATGAAATTAGCGTGCTGAGTTCAATTTCCGGTCGATTCTGTTTCACCGACTTCATTATTAGTACCCTTGGAAAAGGTATGAATCCATCTTACTCTAGTTATGGGTTAAATAACTGGGCAGGTTGAGCTCTCTTGCCTTGAGATGGATAACAGTCTAAGAGAAGAACTTAATTCAAAATCTGTGTCACACATCACTGCTACTGTGCTTTCAGTGTGTGTGTGGAGCTTCCACGATCCTAATGAGGTTTGGGATTCGTGGCATGAGGAAATATTTTTAAAAATGCGTTCCTTGCTGATTATGCACACAATTTCGCCTAATTAGTTTTAATAAGTTATTAATATCTTAAAAAATAAAGTAAGATGATTTTTTATTTATAACCTAACAAAATAAGGTTATAAACAATAAGTCAAAAATTTATGTCATTTCATTGATATCAAATCAATGGTTAGTTCTTCGGCGACTAAACAGATTCCAGGATTTTGGGGGTGGGAGGATGACAAGACACATATCCAGGACCGGATTATCGATTAGATCGAAGCCAAGGGTCCCTCAAGCTTAGATATAATTCTGGTTATAATTTTTTATCTTTTTTTTAATTTTAATTTTTTTTGCTATGGTTGTGTTGAAATAGATGCCAATTTGCAATAAATAGTAAAATAATGGCATTTCTTGAAGGATCTTTTTTATTGGCAAACAAAAGATAGTTATTCTAAGTTTTAAAAAGTAAATGGCGCAACCACTCAAATCCGAGGATACTAGTCTACTAAGTCGGATAGCTAATCCACACTGCTCAGGCACAATTGTGTTTGTTCAACACCCACAGAGCAATTTATGGTTTATACTGCAATTATACTATAGTTCTCTGAACAAGGCTATCACGCTCAAAACCTCGGACTTGTGACTTCGTGCTAACACAACTACCGAGTTTCCAAGGCTTACGTCTACCCAGTTTCACTCTCAAGGCTTGGGTCAACCCCTGGTATGGTTTACAGGACGATCCTTTGGAAAGTTAACACGCTGGGATCGCCCCTTCCAGACAGATAAGATCAAGAAGCCAGGGTGAGATTCGAACTCGGGTCTCATGGTCAGAAAGCGAACGTTTTAACCATTCCAAGCTATGTAAATGTCACTAAAATATATCACGAGTAAAAAAAAAAATATATATATTCAAGACGGATGCGAGTGAGTTAGAGGGTAACTGCGGTGGAGGGGTGGAGGCATAATTTCCTTACCCCCGAGGCCCCAAATAGTCATCATCCGGCCAGCTGGATTAAAAACGAGAAATGTCAAAGGACAGATGGACCTTCTTGTCGGGTGAACGATTTAGCAATAAGGTAGAGTGGGCGCTATAGTTATGTCTGTAGCCAGTGCGGTGATGACTTAGCATCGCTGGGTGGAGATCTTCCTAGACTGAAATCAGTGGCCAGAGTAGAGGCTTTCTCCAATGGAATCAACAACCACATGTCCATGACCAAGGTGAACCGTCAATTTAGAGGACATCGTCTGTGGGTTGACCTTGAGAAGGATGGAATTCGCCAGATATACTTGCCCAAGAAACGCTACACATGAATGAATGCCTGTCCGGCTTTCAACTTTGATATGTGAAGAGAACCTGTCAGAATCTCAGATGCGCAGCGACCCTACAACCACATTCTGTCATGGGACTGATATTGGGAAAGACAAAATATAATCTAATGTAAACTTCTGAAAGACTCATAAACCAAAAATTAAAAAATTGACTTCTGATTGACTAGGTTGGGTTAACTTTCCTTTTTTCTCTTCAATTAGTACGTACCACGCTTGGCTGGTCATGTGATCCTTAACAACCAATCAGTGAAGCTCAGACTGTACCGAGAATTGTTTTATAGGTAGATGCTGCAATGAGTAGATACTTCCTTGACATATGGGGTGGGGGGTGGGGACAACCTTTGCAATATGAGATGCTGGATTTGTAAGAACAAATTTTGTAGCACTCGCTAAAAAAATTTTTTTTTCAGGGTCTGAGAGAAACCATGTAACACATTTCTACGCTTTGTTACCATGTTCTCTTTGTATAAAATTTTTTGAAAAATAATAATTTACACTCTCCCGACTTCTTCCTAGCCGTCATTATTATAATTATTTTAAATGTTTTGGCAAATATTATGACCTAAGGTCGCCCACATATATTCGGTAAAGCCAACAACTATGGTTTTGTTTGTATTGTGTTTTTTTTATTATTATTTAGAAATGAATACAATTTTGAAATTTTAATTTAGAAATATAAAAATAACATCTTATAATGCATCATGATTTTTGGGATCGAGTGAATTTGTGTTACAAAAAATAGAAAACCATTCTTTGTGGAATTTAATATGGTTTCCTTGCCTATAAATATTATTATGACCTTTGAGGGCAGTTGTTTTTCCCCGACAAACAAATGATTATTAATTTCACTTTTGTCTTTTACTTTTCCTTCATCGCTATATAATACTTCATAACGAAACATTATAAAGTGAATCTATGAAAATGACCAGCTTAGCATCAACCAGACCATTTTTATGCACACTGAAGATGTTTATTTTATTCGCTGATATCGTAGATTTTAGAAATAAAGATCGGATTATATTTTTCCCCGGGAATAAAACCAGTGCTTTAAAAACATGCTTAGGCTTTGTCATAATTGCTTAATATCAGACGTTAGAATGTAAGTAACTATTTTCAACGTGGTGAACAGAGTTGGTGTTGTTGGGTCTACCAAACATACGTAGGCGACTTAATAGTACCTGCCGTAAGTACAGATATTTACCAGGACATTGCAAAAAAAAAAAAAAAAAAAAAAATTAAATTAAGACGGAATAGGGAGAAGTCGGAAGAACTTAAATTAAAGTTTCATTTGACAGACAGAAAACATGCTAACAAATTTTAGAAATATGTCTTCTCTCAGACCCTGAAAAAGGAAAGCTAGCGAATATTATAAAAACCTGTCTTTGACTCACAAATCTAGAACGCAAGACATTGTTTTTTTTCTTCTTTTTGATCACGTGTCAAGGAAGTATTTGTTCTTCACGGCGCCTATTTTAAAAATTATTTGCTGTCTAGTCCAGGATGGAATTGACTAGGCCTTAAGGGTCACATGACCAACCAAGCGCGTTGCATACCAAGGGAAGAGGAAGGAAAGTTAACCCAACGGTGTTTAAAGTAAATAAAAAATACTTATTCATTTCGAAAGAGGAAATATTTTTCCTGATAAGGATGTAGGATCGAAGCTCACCAACACTTTGATTTCTAGTATGTTATAGTATCACAAATTGAAACATGCAAGAGTAATGTTTCCTTTTTTTCCAATAGTACAAGGGACATAATTGTTTACAGACATCCTTCACTTTGTATATACAAGAGAGTTATCTCCCTTACAGTTTTAGACTGTTTTGTGAAGTTGTGATCGAAATCGTTCGGTTTTTTAATGCTCGACTTAAGTCATGATCTTTTTTCCTATTCTCTCATTTTACGGCTATCCAAAAGATATTTTTTTAACGTTCATGGCATTCATTTCCTAAACGTGTTGAGGCAAATGTATAAATTTTGATTCTAAATATCGAACGACAGTTTAAATGGGAAAGCCTAACAGTATATATAGCCTTCAGATAATATGCTTCACGAAAGAGAGAGAGAGAGAGAGAGAGTGTGTGTTAATAGGATTCACTTGGATTATATACCAACGAATTACTACGTGCGTATATATATATTATAAATTAACTGATTGAAAATATGGTTTTTTATTCGCTACACAGCAATAACCATGTTTAAAAAAATGGAAGCTAAAAACTTTAAATTTAGTTATATAATTAAATTAAAAGTATTAGTTCCGTTTCATCTTCAAGCTAATATTGGAATCTTTATGCTCTGTAAATTTACAATGATCACCGTTTTGTAAAATAAAAATATCAATAAGAACACCGGATTATATATCTCACTGTTCTTTCCATATATATATATATATATATATATATATATATATATATATATATATATATATAGACACACTTGCTTTGATAAAGAACAAAATGTGTTGACATAAAAGGTTTTCTTCTTGGCTTTGCTTATTTTAATATTATTTTTAAAGATACACACACAGTACTGAAACTAATTTCGTATGTGTGTATATGGGGAGGCACGGTGGAGTAATGGATAGCGGCTCGGATTGAGGAATCGGAGACCCATTAAATGCTAATACCCTTGGGAAAGGTATGATTCCGCTTCTTCTTCCTTCCAGCTATGGGTAAATAGCAGAACTATAGCCTTGGGTGGCTACTGGTCTAAGAGTAGAACAACTCTGAATTCAAAACTTGACCCTCTAAGTTGTGGGTTGTGCAGTAGGCTAACTACCTATTCACTTAAAAACTGGCTTCTTATAGAAACCGATATCTTGCGGCCTTATGTTCCTCAAGGAATTTTAAGGCATATATATATATATATATATATATATATATATATATATATATATAGCTTAAACTATATTTAGGAGAATAGTGTACTTTGAACCACTGCCAATTTTCATTTAAATTAGACAAGGGGTTCTTGAGCTAGGACCGTTTTTCTCTTTTCACGGCATTTTTAATAGGAAATTCAGTGTTTTCAATATATATTCTTATGTCAATCACTGTATATTAACAAACACTTGCATATTATATTCCAACCATTATGTGTTTGAAAAATAATGAGCATTCATAATACATTGTAACAACATTAATAAAATATTACTACCTCATAATTTTGTATCATAGACTGTTTTGAAAAGAAACGCAAATTTTTTATGGGTGGCATACTAGATATATAAGCTTTTTCTGATGTTATGCCATTGGTTCATCAGCGAAAAATCTCAAAGTAGTTTTTTCAAATTCCAGTCGAGACAGATGCATTCACTATCGCACCCTCTTTGGAAGATGCATGAAACCATGTTTTATCTTCCCAGTTAGAGGTTAAGGGCAGGGGAAAAATGGTACCTCAAGATTTTGTTGAAAATATGTCTTATTTTATACGTATATTAAATATTCTCTTTCTCTGAGAGAGTGCTGCATAGTATTTAGGTAATATCTATTAATATTGGTCTTACGTTTATTATTGTATTTTTATTGCGATATATATATATGTATACAAAGATTCAATAAGTGACAAGTAAACCTTCGAGAGAATGTAATACTTGTATGACCAATGTGAGATTTAATGGTTATTTCTTGATGCAATTTTTCAAAAGACATGATAATTCATGAAGACCCTTGCTTTTACAGGTGTTAAATTTTAAGTTCCGGAATTAGTGGAAATAATTAGGTAAAATGCTTTAATTTAAAAATAAATAAATAATAAAGTGTTTCTTGTAATCATTAAATTGTCAGGTTATTTCCTCCTAATTTTTGAAGCTGCTCCTAGGGGACGATCTCCAACATTATAAATACTCTACGATATTTTTTTTATGCTTATACGACAATTTATCTTCTCTCTCTCTTACCTGGCACATGTCAAAGGGTATCCCCCAGGCGAAGCTATGCCCGAAGGGCAGAGTCTCGTCTCGGGAAACTGACTCAGTTTTTATGTTGTCTTATAGGGAATTTTTGCCCGAGTCTACGGGCTCAGATACCCCACTTTAAAACTCGGCTTTGTGTCACATCTTGCTGCGTGTGGCAGTGGGTAAATAATTATACGGCAATTTCTCTTCGTGGGAAACGCATGAAAAATACATACCTACACACGTAGGTACGCACATTCACTCAATTCACATACTTTGATCCAAAAAGTTCCCACATTGATTTATTATACATTATTGTCTTTGTCACTTGTAAAACTCCGTTTGTAATACATTATCATTTGTTTATATATATATATATATATATATATATATATATATATATATATATATATCGGTTCCTTTTGTTTCTTTATATATCTTTTAGGTGGACACATACTTCGCGTCCGCCATGTTTGTTGCGGATATTTCAGGAGACACACGTATTTATCTCACAACGCGTACACCGACCCACAACAAAGTGATATGTAATGGTGGATTATATTCTTAATGTTTTAAATTATTTTTGTTCGTTTAATCATGTTTTTTAGAACAGCTATTTTATATCTCTGAGCAGATATAACAAAAAAGAAAAAAAACACTTTTGTAATTGAGAAGGTTTATATGAAATAGAAAAGTCACTGAGACTTTCTCAGCCTGACCCACTTACAAAAATTTGATTAAATAACCAATTATTTTTTTTAAGAAATTTTTCTCACCCCCCCGCCTCGTTACTTGTTTGGAACCAAAACCTTCTAGTCCCCTGTAGTAGACAAATGACTTACCTGTCATGGCCGCCTTCTTGTATCTCCTTTGAGATTTATTGTAAATAATACAGTTATGGCACATGGCCTAAAATAGGGGACGGGTTAAGGCTGGTCTTCACTGACTATCCTATACCTAGCTAATCCGATTCACGACCCATTCACTCTGCATTCACCACAAAAACTCGTCCGTCACCGAACAATCCCCCCATACACCACAATACCGCATCCTCTCAATGGGAACCTACAAAACGTGCCCCATGCCATAAAAATCTGATGATTATAAAATTATATAATTAAAATTCTATGGATGACTAAATTGAAAGGGGAGGAAATTAACCCCCAAAACAAACTAAACATCAACACAAAATAACCTAAACATCTCCTTGGAAAGGCAAGCCAGAAAGGACTCTATTCACTCATATATCTCTTCATTAAATGACTCAGGGCAGTTCAGCTTGAAGTGTCTACACCAATCTACTTGTGTGTCAGACAATTTGCAAGTCAACCAATATTCTACATCCCCTTCTAAATAAGAATGACTTTTGCAAAAGGTAATATTTCCTTAATTTATATGTTCTGTGGTACAAAAGAATGTCCAACAAATAAGAAAAAAGAAATTAGTCACCAATAACTTACTTTTGGTGGCTTTGATGCTCTCAATTTGCTTGTTGGAGGTTCAGCCATGATTGACGATAGTTGTTCCTGCAATATAATATGACATTTAGTTTTTTGTTTTGTTCTGGTAGAGGAAAAAGAGAAAGGAAAATAAAGATATCTTTCTGGTGAAACGCGCAAAGGAACAAAATCACGACAAGAGACGCGATTTAACCTGCAATATACATTTTTTTTCTAAAAAAATTCAGGTAAAAATGATTTGATATGTGTTAAAACGACAATGAACAGATAGATGCATGGGGAAAGAAAACAACCACAACAAGAACAAGAGTCAATGACTTTTTGCAAGATTTTAAGCATAATTAATTTGTAAAACAAACTTTTTTTAAAAAAAAAAAAAAATATCAATAATTTGTGAAGATAAACATTAATTTTATATTTTTTTTTTTTTACATATTTTATACTTTAAAAATAAACATGTAAAAAATACAATTTTAATGTATTAATATTCAATCCTTAGAAAGTCTTGATTTTCAATATTCAAAACGTCATATATTTAGTAAATTAATTTTGTTTACAGACTATTCTAATATAGCAGAATAAATATTTCTGAGAGAAAGAGGAAAAGAGAGAAAGAGGAAAAGAGAGAAAGAGGAAAAGAGAGAAAGAGGAAAAGAGAGAAAGAAGAGAAAAAGAGACGGAACGTAAGTGAAAGAAAGAAGCAACATAAGAGAAAGAAAGAAGCAACGTAAACAAAAGAAAGAAAAAGAAAGAACACTTCAAATAAATTTGAAGTGTCGGCCATTTTGTACCAAAGATTGCATATTTTAAAAATGTTTATGTAATAAATAAACAGGAAGTTACTGTCATCAACTTCTGTAGAAGATAAGCGTGTTTTGAATTACTCAACGTTTTTTCCTTCTTAAAATCAAAACAAAAAGTCATTGCAACAGGGAATAGCCATCCGAGGACTAGGTTACCTTATCTTCCATTTTTTGCAGTTTATCGGCATAATACCGAGTTCTTGGTTTTCGTGAGCGTGGACGGTCAAGGACATCCAATTTATCATCGCCCACCAACAGCGCCTGGATTGGAAACAACATTCACAATGAAGCAACAATGCACAAGTTTTAAGAATTTAAAAGCTCTACTAATTCTTTTTCTATTGATAAGATAAATAATTAAAAGCTAGGCAATATTATTGGCTGATTAAGACTTGCATTACTTTTCGTTTGTACAGGTTCAAATGTTAATCATTATTTCAGATACATCGAATAACATTAACTATGGCCAAAATAAGCGAGAAAAATTTACTGTTATTTAAAAAGTGCCCAAATAAGCAGCTATCAAAAAATAATTACTGTTATTTTTTTGTTTTTGTTTTTAAATATTTAAAAAAAAATTTAATCATTGAAGTCTAATTTTTGACAACTATTCTAGGAGAAAAAAAAGTCAGAATTCAAAACGAGGCGGCGAATCCACTCAGGTAATTAAAAATACTGGTCCGTTTGTATAAAAAAAAAAAAAATCAGGTAGAAATGTTTCTAAGAATTTTGGCAGATTTGCATTCAATCGATCACCCTCAAGCCACGGAATTTGTCATAATCGAAGAATATTGATTTTTTTTATCATTTTAGGAGGGGGATATTTTGGACAAGTCCAACCTTATCACTTCAGCAAGACATTTGAGCACCGGTAACTCTTAAATGTTCAATGATTCTGTGAAAGTGATACTCTGATGACATCGTATCAATATTTGATGCTCAGATCAAAGCCGGTGAAGACCGTGAACGTGCTACGAGTCGCCCAACCAACGGACAGCGTAGATTGATTGGTTGGTTTGAAAGTTGAAAACCAATCAGAAGAACCCGTTAACATTTCAAATTTTGTACCGACAACTGAAGTCATTCATTTGTGTTTTTAATGCTGTTAACACAACATTTCGGCCGACCCATTTTGTCAGTGTGTATAATTACTTTTTTTTAAATAATCGTTAATTTTCTTCTAAATTTTAAATCGTCATTCAATTAGAAATTTTGCAGAGATCCAACTCAACATATGGAATTTTAATTACTCCCATTGTAATAACGTTTTATTAATCATAAATTCTGTTAATATTTGGGATTTGGTTGGGTAAAATATTTAGATTTTTTGGAAAATCCATTTTGATTTAAACCAGACTGTTCTAGTGCAAGCGTTACCGAAAGGGGTTTGTATTTCTTTCAAATAGGTATTCCACAGAAACTTAAAAAACACACATAAAAAAATCCGTTCACCCGGCCCCTATAAAAATTGATAATTTCAATGTTTGATAGCTGCTTTTTTTCCCGCCATGTTTTGCGAATCTATTTCGTAGATAAAAATGGCAAGAATCGAGTTATTTCAAGATGGAACCTGTATAAACGAACGTCTAACGATTCAAGATTCGACTAAAATTAATTAACATTATTAACACATTATTAAATGCCTAATTAAATAAAAAATAAAATAAAAAGTAAATAAATCTAAGAATTTGTTAGTTTTTTTTGGTTTTTTTTAATGATGCGAATTAAAATCCAATTTATGGCCTTTTTTAATTTTTGGATCGTCTTTCACGATTATTTCTTGTGAAACGTTTTGATTTTGCGCCTTGAAGCGGTTGTCTCTTGAATTTTTAATTTAGAAGAATGGATTGGATCCAAATGTTAATATTCAGTTATTTCGTTAATTCTTGTATCACATCAATTCTCATCAGCATTGCACAGTTATTTGCAAACTAAAATCTCTAAAATCTCAGTTTTTCTCGAGTAAATGAAGAGGATTTTAAAATTGGCAAGAAGTTAAAAAAATCATCCGTTGATTAATTTCAAATGATTATTTCTTGGACTGCAAATATAAATCACGTTGGTAAAAGTGCTGTCAAAGTAAATCTTTGTGCAGTAGATACAAATATTAAAAGGTTAATTCTTCTCAGTGCAATCAGGGTTCAATTCACACCGTAATGAATTTACAGTAACCATATTATTATTATCATAAAGTGTACAAAACATTGTCAGTGGCTGTAATCAACTGGCGAGAAAAGAAAACAGATGGCGCCATTACAAAATAGCCCTCATAAGATATTAGGAATTTATGTATGAAGTATGGCCTCGAGGGCATTTACCACAGTAAGTAACCGAGAATGAGCAAGTGAAGGATACGACCATCTTGATTGACAAGTGCTTGGAAAGCAATCGCCCTGATATCACATTTGTGTATAAAAGCAGACAGGAATGGATCCTGATAGACTTTACGATACCTTGGGATAAGAATACCGTGAAGGTGGAGGCGAAGATAGAGAGTTATCGAAACCTGGCAGGATAAATGGAATAAATGTACGAAGCAGTGGCTAAAGTTATCTCTTTGATATGTTGGGACTTCTTCCAGGAATGTGTCTGTCACTCAAGATGCCTTGGAGATGACTGACATTATCAGGAGTGCCCAGGTGGCAGCTCTACTTGGAACGAATCATGTGCTAAGTCTTGTTTCTAAGCTGCTAGATATAACCAGCACCCAACTGAAACATCTAAAAGTCGGAGATGAGGATTTCAAATAATAATAATAATAGAGAATATCTATTAACAAGTAGATTTGAAAATGTACAGAGGTTGTGAGACATGGAGATGAAAAAAAAAAAAAACTTCATTCACATTATTATCATTTGTGCAGAAAGAATACAAGCACCACCATTATAAAGTGGGCTCCGATCTGCATTAGTGACGATATAGGAAGCATGAGCTTGAAGTCAAGTAGATATGGTACCTTCACAAATTGGAGAAGGTGATTGAAAACGATGAAAACAGGATCTTATGGGATGTCAACATCTAAAACAGACCATGTCCTTAAAGCAATCAAAGAAGACTTCACAAACGTTAGAAAAAAAATGAAAGAAAAATGCCTCAACATTGATTTGGCTGTTTCTGGTTACCATAATATTGTATTGCGGTTGTCAGAATATGGGACGTTCAGAGCACTGTTGTCCAAATTATAATTTGGGGTTTATACTACCGAACCTAAAGATTTATTGTCTATACTTCTGAGATGAGGTATTGTAATTATTTATATTATTTACACTGTTCGAGCTGTTGTCCTCATCTTTATTAACATATTCACGACATTTCGGCCTTCTTCAGGATCTGTCGATATTTCTGGGATGAGGTATTGTAATTATTTACATTATTTACACTGTTCGGGCTGTTGTCTTCATCTTTATTACCATATCACGACGTCTCGGCCGTTGTACGCTCCGATTTAGATGACTGGAATTTGGAACTTGATCAATCTACCCCGGTGGACGAAATAAAGGGTTCAGTCCGAAATTCCAATCACATGAAGAAGGCCAGAGCGTACAACGGTCGAAACGTCGTGAATATGGGAATAAAGATGAGGACAATAGCCCGAACAATGTAAATAACCTTAAGATTTACCTTAAGTCTAGTCGTTTCAGAAGTCTTCATTGCTTCGCAAATATTTTGCTATCATGTTTGGAGTCGTTCGCTTTGATAGAGAACACACATAATGCAAGATATCGGGTTTAAAACGAAAAACCGTGTGGAAGAGAGGCTAATAAAAACAATAATAATGTTTACACTAATTCGCCTCGATCTGATCCGTTCACAGAATAAACAAAATAAAGTTTAAGGTCTAAATTTCCATTGAATATTAAAAAGCCTTCGCCATGTTTGACAACTGGGGCAGATTTCTTTCCTCGAAAAATTCATTTTTTCATCGAATGACACATATTTGGTGATATCCGGTGATTATCACTTGTCAAGTTTTATTTATGATGGGCGTACGATCGAAACATTTGCGCATACAATGTCGGATTTTTCAGCCATTAATAAATGTAAAAAGAATATATATTTTTTAATTCTTGTATTTATCTATACGCTTTATTTTTAGTTGATTTGATCAATTCGAATGACCCTAGCGTATTTTATTTGCTTTTTCATCAAAAAATGATTATCCATATTCACACGTTTTGACAGTATATTCCACTGACTTCTGACTACAGTACGTTCTCGAATATCCGGACGTGAAATGGAAAAAAAAATTCAATCTTTCGAACATTTTTCTATAATCTGAGTTAAACCGATTCTAATATTTTATCTCGGATAAGCGTTTTCAGAATTTAGAAAATCATATTCAACGTTCGATTAAAAAAGAAAAAACTAAAAAAAAAAAAAAGAAAAAACTAAAAAAAAGAAAAACTATAAAAAAAACTATAAAAATCTAAAAAACTAAAAAATAAACTAAAAAAGAACCTAAAAAAAAAAAAAAAAAAAACCCTAAGAAAACTAAAAAAAAAAAAAATACTGATAAAATCAGTTTGATTAATTCTTTTTAATGTCCGCGTCACAAAGTTTAAGTTTACAAAGACCATAAATTTGGATTATCTCGGTTACTCATACGAATATATCTATTATAATCCAACTTCTGGAATTAGCGACAGATCAACGAGAGGTCAGCTGGAAACAAATAAAAATTGCCCCATCTTTTCATCAAAAATAAATTGGAAAAAACTTCAAAGATTTTGAAAATGTTATTTGATAATATAAATGTTAAATTTCTTTCAGAAAATTACTTTTTCTTTCCATTTTTTTGATAATTTAGCTGTTCAGTTAACCGGAATTTTTAATCATCTGAACATTTTTCAACCACCATCTCAAGGTGTCCGGATAATCGAGGAAGTATTGTACTATAAATGCTTCGAAAAGCCAAAACTTACCTTCTCGGTGAAAGAAGGGCAAAAACGTAAAATGTCTGTATAGAGGCTGCAATACTTTCTTCCCAAATTACTTAGATTGATCTAAGGTAAGATCAAACGTGCTGGCCGAAAGATGGGAGTTTAATTTGCAGAAACCTGTTTTGCTTATTCCAAACCATTCAACGAAAATGAAGTTTGAAAATTAATTCCTTTTTTTCTTTTTCTTTTTTTTAAATTTTTTTAGTTTGTTATAGACATTAAAACATTTGACAGGCATTATTTACAAGAAAAGAAAAATCGTTATGAGTGAAAAGTTTGACTGGAAACATTTTAGAAACCTTCTAGACTTACTACAGCAGAAGCTCCATGTTGAATGGATTTGCTTTTTCAGAGGACGAGCAAAAATGCCGAGACTGAAATTACAATCAAACATGCAAAGCTGTATTTTGACTGGGTTAAGACACGATTAACACTTGCGATTCAAACGACAGTCATGTGTTTGAGGAAGAATAAAATTGATGTATTAGCGTGCATTAAGAATATCAGAGCAGAACTTCAAGTGCATTCAATTAAAAAACGCAAGCAAAAAACCAAAGCCAAAGAAAAATGGTTTGATTTCAAAAACTCAGTGCTAAGTTTAGGAAATCAATAGAAGATAAAGACCACAGTATAAGAAACATTGAAGGAGAAGATATAACAAAGAAATTAAGTATTATTGATTTATGCTAAATGATTTATTGAATAAATTTAAGAAATTTACTACCGTACATACTGGTGTATAAACTGACCCCTGAATTTTTTGTATGAATTTTAACCCCACTAGAAAAAAAATTACCTGTGTATAGGTGAAACCGTTTACGAAAATGCATGATTTTTAATCTCTTCAAAAACTTACCTGTATATAGTGCGACCCGTATTTAAAAAAAAAAAAAAAAAAAAAAAAAAAAAAGAAAAGAAAAAAAGCTAATAAAATCTCGCCCGATACAAGAGTATATACGGTTTATAAGATTTTTTTTTTTATTTATTAGAAAAACGATATCACCTAAAAAGATTATATTTTTTGTTAAGATATTTTCTCCTTCACTGTATTCTGCGGATTTTACTGATTTGGCGGGGAAAGTGGGATAAGGGAAAAAGGATCTCAAAGTTTTATTTCCTTGGGATGAAGACTAAAAGTCAGAAAATTAATTTTTCTCTTAAATTCTTCAAAAAAGAACCATTTTTTTTAAACGTTTAAACCCATTATAAACTTTTAAATCTGTTACATTGAAAATTTAATTTTCGAAGTCTGAAAACGGTTTATGCTTGAATTACGATGAATTTTATTCCTCAATGTAACTCAAAAGACTTTGAGATCAAACATCAAAACGTCGATCGCATTCAATATTAAAACCAATTATATAGAACTGAGCAATTTATGAAGCTCTTATTGTTTCGCTCAATATTTTAAGTAAAATCTCATTGACTGCCATTCGACGTTAGGTAGATGAATTAGAAAGAAAAAAAAATGGGTTCATTTGAGGTGATTGAACGATGGAGAAAAGGGACGTCTGGTTTTAACTGATGGTCAACAATCAAACATCATCCACGAAACTTGCTTAAATACCTTTAAACCGAGTCAACCAAATGAATACTAAATCCTGTAGAAAATCACATGAAACAAAGTCTTTCTGGCAATTGACACCCGCTGTCATGGCCTGTCGTTGGACTGCAGCCAAGTAATGAGTTGGGTATATGGGTATATTAGGGGGTGGGTGTATGCCGCCATGTCCGCACACGTGGAAGCCTTCAGCCGAACGGACATGACCTGCTGAAACACGAAATAACGGGGTTTCTTTAAGCGATAATGGCGCCTTTACGTAAAAGATGCAAAGTATGAAAAGCAAAAAGTACGCGCAGTCACCCATGATATCATTCGTCAAGTTCCAGGACAAAAAAAAAAAAAAAAAAAGAAAGAAAGAAAAGAGATAAATAAATGAGAGACTTCGTTAATTGTCTCAGAAAAATAAAGATAAGTAAAAAAAAATAATGAATGCATGCAAAGAACATTCGGCCTTGTGCTAAATATAAATTGTGTCTTTATAGGGGGGGAAAAAGAGAAAAAAATTACATATATATCCAAATATTAAATGTAAGAGCGGAAAAAATAGCGCAAGTGTAAAAGCGAGAAAAGGACAAGGTTTCAAAGAGCAGTAATATTTACATGTGTACCAGATTTTGCACACATAAAAAAATCAGTGGCAGAGGAAATAATAATAATAATAATAATAATAATAATAATTAGTCGGAAAAATTACGAAATCAAAATTAAAAAAAAAAATAAAAGCATTGACGTTATTTGACTTGTCCGTTTTTTCGCCATTGGTTGCGAATCCAACAAGTGCAGTGAAAGCGTAGCAAAAGCCACAAGTGCACCTGAAAAAAAGTAGTTATGTCACCTTGAAAGTCAGTTCAGGCAGTTGATAGGCCCTACCGTAGTAGATCCTCGGTACTGATCTCAGATACCGTCCACGTGCTACAGCGCGCCATCCTGCGTACCATGGTAGGTAGTATCTGTGCTGATAGAATGTGCGCGCTGTAGCCCGTCTCCCGATATACAGAGGATCAGAGCGACGAAACTTCGTTGAACGAGGATACAATGCAGCATATTCGTCAGAATCAAGAAACACAACATTGGGTCTATAGTTAGAAGAAAGCGCAAGAATACGCTTAGTGCGGCCGGGTATGTACCCGGCGAAGGAAGACAGGTAATAAGGACCAGTGGCAGGTACCTCTTTACTTTTGGGGCGGTGGGTAGCTCTTAGGGAGATTGGCTTCGAAGCCAGTACTGGTGTGCGGGAGGCTCTCAGGGCTGCGACGGCAGCTTTGGGTGGCCTGCGGAAGTCTGTTGAAACCTGCGAGGAGGAGGGAGTGAAAAACTAGAGGAAAGGAATTGGTAATTTGAATTAGTCTAAAGTTTAGACTAATTCAAACATGAATCAAGACAGTTAAAAAAAAATGTTGCAAAAAAAAAAAAAAAAAAAACAAAACAAAAAAAAAACAGAAAAATGAGAACTTTTTATGGTCGTATGAACAGTAACAGTGAAAGAGAATTTGTCAAAAGTCATTAATATAGTTTCAGATCTGTTAGTTTATTTTTTGGTTAATTTGCAGTGCAACACCGGCACTCAGTTTGCATTAAAAATTTCCAAAATACTTACTCCATTCGAATCTGGCTTGATAAAAATCTACCGTTTTGTAATTATCGACAGTGAAATTTGGGATTCATTCGCGTCGCGAGTAGCCATTACTGGCGTGGTTTGTATACATTCGCTGCAGAATAGTTATCAGTGTGCAAACTGAGCGTGTGTACGTAAATAGTTCTCAGGTTATCTTTCCGTAGTCTTCCGCGTTTATCTTTCCGCAGCGAATGTATGCAAACAACGCGAGTAATGGCTGCCGCCAACAACGCGATTAAATCCCAAATTTCACTATCGATAACTCCAAAACAGTAGATGTTATCAAATTTATAAAGCCAGATTCGAATGGAGCATGTACAATTACACATAAATGTAAGCATTTGGGAAATTTTTAATGCGAACTGAGTGCGAGTGTTACACTGCAAATTAACCATTTTTTTTAAATTAAATCATTGCTTATCAATTAATTCCTGTGCCGAAAAAGACATTTTCAGAAGTTTGAAAATATAACCTTGCGTCCGTATTGTTTGGACAAACCACACAAGTATCTCTAAACAAATTCTTTCTACAAATCGAGTTTATAATATACAAATGAAATGAAAGACGGAACAATCAATTCTCCATTACTGCTACAAGTCGAAGTACAAATCTATC
>CAHIKZ030002337.1:82500-152500 GCA_903632075.3 Acanthosepion pharaonis
AGCTTTGGGGTAATCAACACGGAGGCCTTAAAAGAAAACAGAAAAAAAAAATAACTGAAAGGGCTTGAATGGGCCTGGTCCCTTCAACATTACCTTGATTCGAATCTTTTCTAATACAGACAATCTCTCTGTGTCATCAGGCGTATCATCGTCAAAACGTGGGAATTCAATAGAAAGCTTAAGGGGAATATCCTCTGTGTATTCATAAACTGGATAACGCTTTCTTTTGGGTACTACAGCCATCTCTCCATCTTCCATACCTTTAGACATAAACGGAACTAATTCTCTTGGTAAGCCTAGAGTTGGTTTCTTCGGTTCGTCAGCCTCGTCGAAATGGACCTTTTTGCTTGAAGGAGATACGATCGTCTTGTCAAATTTATTTGTATATGGTACGAGAGATTTGGAAAACGACTCGTAATTACTGTCGCTGATATAACCTACAGGTTTCAGAGAATATTGCTTCGGGGGTTCATTACTGAGTGATCGAGTCAGCTTTGTTATACGTCGTGCGTCTTTTTCAACATTTTCTCTTTCTTGTTTTCTCTTTTCTTGCAATTCAAAAATGTAACGTTCAAATGAATTGTCGCCAACTGATAAAGCCGGTTTTTCGCCAATCATTAGAGGACCCTGAAAATGAAATGGTGTATGAAGGCGGAAAGTTGTCAGAGGTCCTCCGTAAGGTTTGATGTCTCCTTCGACATTGACTAGCCCGCCTTTGCCAAGCAGTCCAGTTAGATTCTCAAGAACTGCTCTCGCCCTGAGGGCAGCTGCAGAAACTAAATGCGACAAAGCTATTTCATTTGGAGATTCTTCCAGTTCGTACTTTTTAGAACGCCTTGGTTTTTCCAAATATTCGCTCTCCTCTTCGTCGTAGTCGCTACCCCTATATTTCGTTAGAGCACAAGCGCCCTTAGTATAATCTTCGTCATCAGTACTTTCGTCTGAGATATAATCAGGAGAACGTTTCTTTCTCAAAGCTTTCAATAACTGGCCAGGTTTGCCGGTCTTCTTTGGTCTTGCAACGACACTAGTCTCATAATCTTCATCAGCACTGAGATCGTCGTATTCCAAATAAGGGTTTTTGTAAATGCTTTTCTTTGGTATAGGTATTGGTGTAGGTATTGGTGTAGGTACTGGCTTAGGTAATGGAGTATGTAACACGTCAACTGTCAGAGGAGATGTCAAATCGAATTGATTCTCATATTCTTTTTCAGGCCATCTAGATTTTATATAATTTGTCAACGGAGAAACCGAAAAAAAATCACTTTTCAGATCGCGAGGTGACGTAATGGCGCTTGTTGCGATAGTGTCTAGATCAGAACCGATTCCAAACGTTCTGTGTCTGTTAACCAAACTTCTGGCTTGCTCTACTACAGGCGATACTCTGTCAATGCCGAGTAACTTCGACGTTTCGCTGGAGTCTGGGACCTTGACCAGCTGGAGAGATTCAGCCGGCTTAGGTCTGTTTTTTTTCTGATATTCAGCCGGCTTGGGCAATTGTAGAGAGTCGTCAGACAGTTTCGATAGCTGGAGAGAGCCAGACGGTTTAGACAATTTGAGAGAATCTGACGGCTTAGATGTTTTCAGGGAGTCGGAAAGCTTGGATAATTTGAGAGAGGCAAGCGGTTTGGGCATTTTCTCAGAGCTAGACAGCTTGGATAATTTGGGAGAAGCAGGCAGTTTGGACGTCTTAAAAGAGTCAGACGTCTTTGAGATTTTCAGAGAGTCTGACAGCTTAGATAATTTGGGAGAGCTGAGCGGTCTGGATGTTTTGAAGGAGTCAGACATCCTTGATGTTTTCAGAGAGTCAGACAGCTTGGATGTTTTCAGAGGATCAGTGCCAGAAGTATCAAGCCTAGTGCTTCTACGGGTTTTGTGCTGGAGCTGGGTGATGCTTCGGGGTTTGCTGCTTCGGCTGGACAACAATGGTGACGTCAGAGGGCTGTCAGTGTGCTGTGTATGAACAGGCGGGTGTATTAGGCTAACAAATTTCGAATTATATGAAATAAAAGCGCTCTCTGCAATGAAAATGTTACTAAACAGCAAAATGGTAATGTATAAAATTTTGATTAAGCTTATCTAAGCATAAATATTTTAAATTTATTAAAGCTTTTGAAAAGGTTTAAAAACGAAGTTTTGCTTACAGGGATTTTCAGTTAATACATGACGAAGTGTCATTTTTTTTTTTAAAATCCTATTATTCATGAAAAGAGTGGAACTACTTTTCAGTTATTTAGTTTTCTTCATAAGATTTCTATCTGACATCCATTTCCCCTGTGTATAATTTTCTCCCAACTATCATAAAACATGAAAAGTTACCTTACATCTACGAGTGTTATTATGTTACTTGCAGAGGACTACTGAATTACCCGGAAAGCACCGGGATACTTAATCTTAATTCAAATTTATCGGGACATAATAAAGGTACATCTTTGAAGCTGTTGTCTCATTGACATTAGCAATGACGACATCTTCTCGGGCGAGAACGTTTACATGAAATATTTTTACTTTATAAAGGCAGAATTTTACGTCTTGTCGTATTGACAAGTTCAAGGATCTAAGACAGTTATCTCCAAACATTTTTTCTCGGACCGTCGGTCACATCGTATATTCTAAGCATGTTTGTGGTCCAAAGAAAAAAAAATTATCTAAAAGTTATCTAAATGAATAAATTTTATCTGGATTTAAAAAAATATATCAACAAGACATGATTCAGAACGGTAAGAAACATATATTGTGGTGGGTCAGATTGTTGGCTTTAATTTGGAGACCTTTAATTTAAGATAGAATTTGATCATTTTTTTAATTTTGTAAAACAAATTATTTTATTCTTAAGACTTTATTACAGCTTTTAGTTTCTTTTATTTGATATCTCTTACTTATTTAAAGTTAAATTTGGAACCCATGGTGTTCTATACTAGAAGTCGACTCATGGTGCAACTAATGATCAGGAAGCCTATTTTAATAGATTCTCTTTTGGCTGGGAGTGACGCATTTTAGTTACTGTTTGCAGTAGTTCGCTTCTGTGGTCTGCTCACGAAATCCAAAGAAACTTTTGCATTTGGAATAACTTTAGCTTAGCTTATTGAAGATTTGTTTTATCAGACATGCTATATTATTTTATGTTGAATTCAAAAAGAAACTTTCAGTTAAAAAAAAAAAAAAAAAAAAAAAAAAAGTCACTTTAATTTTTAAATTTAAAAAATATTCGAAAATTGTAGTCCTAAAGCTTTTCATTTAAAGATAATTCAATATTTTTCTCTATGAACTTTTATGAATAGAAGCAAACGGACTGATGATAAATGTTAATTTTTTGTGTAATCTGTATTCCTGTTTGTAACAGGTAAAAATATTTTTTTATTTTTACCACCTTTCTCATACCATAATGTAAAATTTTACACAACAAAATTAAAAGAAAAAAATAAAATGAAAATCTAGACAAGGTAGTAACCAAAAATGCGTAATTTTACTTTATTTAGAGAAATAATTTATTTGTACTAAAGGGTTTTCCAATAACTTGGATCGATTTAAATGGGAATTAAGTTTAAACGTCTAATGAACTTTCTTTTTCTTTCAGATTTGGCGGACATTTGGGCGATATTATTTTTTTTACACATAATTGCCATGACTTAAATAACATGATCCAATAGAGAAATAAATAAATTTGTATCAATAACACTGATTTATTTACTACTGACTTTGATCCGTCTTAATGAAACACCCTTATATATAATCCCTCTTAATGCAACACCCTTTATATACATTGTTCGGACTGTTGCCTCACCATTATTGTCATATTCATAACATTTCGGCCGTTGTACACTCCGGCCTTCTTCAGGGGATATACGTTGAAATTTCGAACCGGACCATTCATTTCGTCCACTGGGGTAAATTGCTCTAGTCCCACATGACATAACTAATATCCAGAAAAAGTTATTTCCCTTTAGTAACTAAACTCTCCAAGTTTTTGTCCACCTCTGCTGTGGCCAGGTATTGAACTCACAACTCTTTTGGGTTAAGTCACTGGATTACTTCAACCAACAGTTTTATCCAGTGGACCATGGATATCATGTAATCCAGCGACTCGACTCAAAGAATTGCATGTTCAATACCTGGCCACGGCAGAGGTGAACAAAAATTTAGAGAGATGAGTTACTAAAGGGACATAACTGAAACTGAGATATCAGGAAAAGGCGTGGTACGTGGAACTAGAACAATCTACCCCGGTGGACGAAATAAAGGGGTCAGTTACAAATTCCAAATATATTCCCTGAAGAAGGCTGGAGCGCACAACGTCCGAAATGTTGTGAATATGACACTGAAGATGAGGACAACAATCCGAATAATGTAAATTCGGTAGTACAATACCGCATCTCAGAAATATAAACAGAATAATTTATTAACACGATTTTCTTCTTACAAATGTTACAGAAACACGAAACAGAAACACAATTAATTTTAATAATATTTTAAGTTTATCTGTCTATATTTCTGACATGAGGTATTATGTACACTATTTACATTGTTCGGACTATCATACTCATCTTTGTTGCTATATTTATCACAACGTTTTGGCCGTTGTACGCTTCAGCCTTCTTCAGGAGGTTGGAATGTCGAACTGAACCCTTTATTTTTCTCGCTGGGATAAATTTTTCTTGTTCCACGTCTAATGTATGTGAGTTATTATTTATCTTCTGTTAATTCCTCTCTCCATGTTCTCCACCGCCTTAACCAGGTATTGAACTCACACTCTTTGGGTCCTGTCACAGATTTATTTATCACCTTTATCCACTGTGCCATACCTGAAGGACACATGGCACAGTAGATAAAGGCGTTGGTTAGATCCAGTGACAGGACTCAAAGAGTGTGAGTTCAATACCTGGTTAAGGCGGTGGAGAACATGGAGAGAGGAATTAACAGGAGATAACTGATATTCATTAGACATGGTACATGGAACTAGAACAGTCTACCACAGCGAGCGAAATAAAGGGTTCAGTTCGACATTCCAACCACTCGAAGAAGGCTGGAGCGTACAATGGCCGAAACGTTGTGATAAATATGGCAACAAAGATGAGGATGATAGTCCGAACAATGTAAATAGTGTTTTATGTTTAATTTTTAACAAACTTTTCTTCCGAAAACCTTTTCGCTCGAGTATGTTCACAATATAAAATTTATTTAAAATGCCTTCATTTCTCACAAAGTTAATTAAATAGTTTTCTCTATTATATTGCTATTCATAACAAATATATTGATGACAAATTTTTTTTCTGAGTAACTTGTGTTTTTCTAAAAAGGTATTTAAAAGAATTATGTTGAATTTTAGTTTAGTTTACCATTAAAAACATAAAATAGAAACAAATATATTTTTATACTAAAAAAATTAATGGAAAATAGTAATTTAAGAATGCTTAACTTAGAAAATTTCTGAAATTCAAACATTTTGAAATAAGCTTCCAGTTCTGGTCCTTAACTGCGCCATGAGTAGGCATGTAGTTTAGAACACCGTGTTGGTATATTCTAATAATTTCGCCCCTATTTTAACCCTTAGGTCGATACTCTATGTACCAAAAATATAAGGACAAGATGTATAATTATTTTACTTTTAGTTGCTACCATTGGGCTAAATGCAAACAATTATATTTGAGAAAATAGCAGGAAAGGGCTGCTCCGTAGATAGATATTTACTCAATTTGGTAAGGTTTGGCACAAGTTCAAGTGTTTTTGGTCACCCATGGAGAATCGAACTCATTATTCTAGGAATGGTTTGTGAGAATATCTTGCTAAACATTGCTCCACTACCAGGAACTCTGCATAAGACATATTTAAAATCTCGCTCAAAATGTGGGGGGTTTATTCAAGGCCAGATACACTCTTAGTGAGTTGGGGAGATTTCAGTCGCTTAAATTAATTGCCTCTGAAAATTACTTCGGGTTATTATTTTTTACTAAAATGTTACTGTGTCGACATTTTAAGTGATTTTACACAGCGTAAAGGAGTTGCTGAAAACAATATTAGAAGGGAAGCTGTGAAGAATAATGATCTTTCACGTTCTGGAAGAACATGGCATTTTTTTTCTAAACGTTATTTTAGCGGATACCCATGTTTGAGTAAAAGCCCTGCATTTTAACAGTGTGAACTACACATTTGAAAAACTTAATAAAGGGAATTTGCTTTTTAATTTATTAAGTCTCTCGAGTGCGAAGGCCAGTTTAAAAAAAAATGAACAAAAACAGAGCGTCTAAGAGTAATGAAACAATGATGGATTAAAACTATAATCCATTCCTTAGAATGTATTTGGCTGAACTAATTACCGACATTTCTTTCTGTGCCAAATGAGTTCTATGTTGGATCTGAAGAGACGTCCGCAGTCACCGCATAGTCGGGTATGAGGTCTCAGGGGATAGGGAGCTCTTACTTTTCTTTGGACTCTCTTCGTCTCTTCTATTTGTCTTTTGGTGTTTTCAAAGCGTGTTTTTACGAGAACTGCTCTTCTCCAATTGGTTCTTTCTGCAATTTCCGTTACCCAATTGACCGGATCGATTTCTCTCCTCACCAAGGTGTTTTTGAGCGGATTCTTGAATCGACAACGTGGGCCTCGACATGGTCTTTTTACCAGATGCGAGCACCGAAACATATATGTTGGTGCGTGCTGAAATGTTCTCGCCTCGACCAAAAGTTGACCAAAGGACAGATTTAGGGAAATAAGTCGGGCCGAAAACTTTTCACCAGCTCCCTCTCGTGTGTGTGCGTTGAGGTTAAATGTGAAAAAACAAACATTAAGTTTGTATGTACCAAGCTCCTTCAAGGTCATGACTCTCCACAGCTTCTTGTCTTCTTTTATTGCTCTATGTTATACCATTTAGCACCCCTACTTGTCCTACTACCGATTCATATGAAATCCTTAATTTGGCTAATCGCTGCATTCCCAGCTTATTTTGTTTTCTGAAAATACCGTCAGTTCTCGATTTTCATTATGTAACCGAAAATTTTCAGTTTTCTCTTTTTCTAAGTGTTCTTCTTGAATTGATTCTTTCTACAATTTCCGTCTTCCAATTGACCGGATCGATTTCTCTCCTCACCAAGGTGTTTTTGAGTGAATTCTTGAATCGACAACGTGGGGCTCGACATGGTCTCTTACCAGATACGAGCTCCGAGACATGTATGGTACGGCGTGCAGAAAGAGTCCTTGCTGATCAATGCGAACACCAAGTGATTTGTATATGCGGCGTCTATCAATCTCGAGAGACCATGGATCTGCGCCCAAAGAGTTATGCCTCAGCTGCTGATGGCGACGCAGCAACTGTTATGGCTGTACAGGCCCACACAGTGACAGTCTCGATTGCAACCAATGCATGTGAAGACGCCCTCCTATGTCGCTTCTTTTCTTCGAGCACGCTTCACCCCGGCGTCAGGCCCCTGTTTCTTCTCTCTTC
Organism: Acanthosepion pharaonis; assembly: GCA_903632075.3. NCBI lineage: Eukaryota > Metazoa > Mollusca > Cephalopoda > Sepiida > Sepiidae > Acanthosepion > Acanthosepion pharaonis. The sequence continues at coordinate 89,937 of CAHIKZ030002337.1, forward strand.
GCTCTAGCCCTCGGTGTAAATCGCGTCTCTAGCGTGAGCGATCGTTGGCGACGACTTCCCACCTCTCGACGTCCATGACCCTTCATGTCCCTTTTGCAGACGTTCTTGAATTGAATACGAGATCGCCCTCGTACCGGTGACCGCTTCTCCATATAGAAGGATCTTCGGAATCCTCGCATCAGTAGACTGCTACTTCTCGTGTTTTTCCTTCTTCGGGTGGTTGCAATGTCGAACTGAACCCTTTATTTCGCTCACTGGGGTGCCATGTCTAATGGATGCCAGTTATCAGTTATCTCCTGTTAATTCCCCTCTCCAAGTTCTCCACCGTCTTAACCAGGTACTGAACTCACTGTCTTTGGGTCCTGTCACTGGATCTAACTAACGCCTTTATCCACTGTGCCAAGTGTCCGTGGCGAAACGTAGTAATAAATATGGCGACAAAGATGAGGACAATAGTCTGAATAATGTAAATAACCAAATTTGTAATAGCCGACTAGTCAAAAATGACTTGACTTATAACTTCAACTGAAGTCTTAACATTATCTTTTATACTAAAACTAAAAGTATCCCTGCGAATAAATTCGTTGTTGTCGTCCGCAGACGAAAATGTATCAGAAAATGCTAAGCAGGAGTTATCTCCCATGCTTGCAGTTAATGTGTTAACAGATACCGTAACATCGGACACTAGCATTTGGATTTAGCATTTAGTCTGAATAATGTAAATAGCCAAATTAGTGAGAGATAAATCCACTAGCATTTGGAAGAGATTTTTTTTGCGGACATTTAAAAATTAAAATATAGAGAATTTGATAATCAATAACTTTTGCATTGAGTAAAAGAATTTTAGTATCTTAGCGATCTTTTTTATTATTTCATTTTCATATTATTAAATTGTATTTTCGCCGATTTTTGTGATGTGGGATTGTTATTAACCTATATTATTATTTATTATAATTATTAATATTACAAATACTACTGCAATTATGACTTATTTTTACTATTATTATTATTATTACTATTATACACTGACTTAATAACAACCAAGATGATTACGTTAACCTAAGCTTATTGGGCACAAATGCAGCACACTGCGAGGCTTGAACTCACCACTAAATAGCAATGGTTAATCAGACAAGCTCGTTAACCATTATCCAACCACTAGTTATTGTGTCTTCCGTAATTGCTTTAAGCATACTAATAAAGCAAACTATTACTACTATCTAGCAAAATCGGTCCACGGTAAGCACTCCATATATGTGATCTTATGCCAGATTAAATTAAATTTAGTAAGTCACTATATTATATCTGGTAGTCATTTACTAAGTTTAGTTCAGTACAAAGGCACAAATGTGGGGTACCAAGTGAGGATCGATTTCACTCTTCATGATTAGATTAGGTCATTGTTATCCAACGTCGAGCTACCTGAAGCTATTTACTAAGTTTAGCTTAGTTCTGGCACAAGGCTAAAAGTATGGAGGACCCAGTGAGGACATAATTCATGAGTAGTAATCTGCAAAACCACCTTCATACCCGTTAGAGCATCGATCAGGTGATCTGAGTGTTGAAGTCAATTACGACACGCATTATGGCCAAAGTGGATCAAGTTACCTGATGGTCGTGAGTTCGCTTCCTGATTGAAGTAATGCACAAATACTCTGGTTCAGCGAAAGACGTGATAGAGCGTGTAGCGTAGTCGTTTCCCTTTGGTGGAAATAACCTGGGGGGGGGAGTATGGATCCATTTTTTCTTCCCAGATATGGATTAAATAGCAGGACAGACTAAGCTCTCCAGCCTTGATTGGCAACTGGTCTAGAAAGACAACAGAATTAAAAACTAATTAGCGTGGAGCTCGTAAAAAGCTCATTCCCTCAGGAAACCACGGTATAAGCACTAACGTAATATGGCCGTGGTCCTATACTTCACTTGGAGTGAGGACTTTTCTTCATTAGTGAAAGATAAGCGACATTACGAAGCCGAATTAATCGAGAGAATTGATACGCGTGTCCCTGTAGATTGAATAAAGTGTTCGTTTCAAAATAGGTAATCAGCTGCACTTGAAACTTGCCGGAGAGTAAAACGGTCGAATCCTTGAGCATATAAATAAGAAGGAAACTGTAGCCTGAGGAAATCCAGTTCATATGTTATTCTTTTGTTGAATTATTCCGGATTTACTTAAATTCTTTGTTTTAATTCTTAAATGTGCCGATTTATGTTGCTTGCAGTTTACCGAAGCAAACAAGTTGGGAATGTAAAATGAGACTTCATTCCGATTTACTCAGGAAACATTCCTATAGTACTAACAAATGTATTTTTAGTTGAGATTAAATGTACTTTTTTTTTCAAATATTTAGAACTAAATATCTTAATACGCTCAATCTAATAAAAAAAAAAAAAAAAAAAAAAAAAAATCAAAATTCTTCACATTACCATATTCAGAATGCTTATCTGATCGATTTAAAAATCAAAATTTAAAAATAGAATATTAAAATCTGAATAAATATAAACTATACTTTTATTAAAATTTCATGTTTGCTTTATAAGAACTTTATTTTCGAAAGAGCAAAAATTCAAGGAAACAGAATCAATTCTTTTTATTATTAAATTCATACAAAGAAATATTCAAAGTCAAGACAGATGGAAATTATCATTGAAGATAAAGATTTGAAATTTATGAAGTGAACAAATTACAAAATCTTTTCTACATTTAATTAAAAAAATGCATTTCTTTAGCCATAAAACATTTGAGGAAAAAAAAAATTTAAAACAAAAACTTAATTTGACTAAATATAAAAAAAGATAAAAATTCTCCAAAGCAATTTATAATACAGTAGTTATTCTCTGTTTAAGAATCAGAATCTTTCCACCATTCAAAACTAATTCAATCGACCAAGTATTGGTATATTAAATCTGAATGTTCATGTGTATATGTGTTATTCTACACTCTCAAAGTCCTAATATTTACAAAATCCTTCCATCAATCATGAAATCTAATTTAACCAGGAGAAATGATTAAACATCTTTTACAAATTACAATAATTAGATAATAAAAGATCAGATTGAGTTAAATAATCAGGATTTTGTTTGCAATAAGAAAATTAAATTTTGCACGCCTGGAAGCTAGAAAACTTACAGGGTTAGTCAAAATTATGTTAACGTTAAAACATCTTGCACATATAATGTATGTTTTGTGAATAAGTTATTTCTACCATTTAAGTATTAACATAATTTTGACTAACTCTGTATTGGTCGACATTCTGAATTTGAAGTCATATTTGAAATTAAAATATTTATAAGTAAAATATTATTTGATTTTTTTTTTTAAATTCTCAATTATATACCTTGTAAAATGAATTTTGATATGACTTTCTGGAGAAAGATTTATGTTATTAAATGGCGAAATTTAGTCATTTACATCTTGAATTTGCAGTTGATTCTGTTGTCCTTATAAACAATTTTTAAATACTTCTTAATCGATACACAGTCGTTATAAATTCAACAGGGTTATTTTCAGTCAGTATTTTAAGGATAGACAGCTAGGTAAAACTATTGGTAGTGTCTTTGGACTAATATATTTAAAATAGGTTTTGTTAGAGGAACTGCTTGATACAACAAAAGAGGTGAATACTGATTATCATGAGCAGAAATTAACTTCTTTTCTTCATATAAGTTTGATCGATCATACGTGATCACCTGGATTTCAGAGTAGATGATGCAGCAGATAATTTTGTCAAAGAAATTCCTTCGCTGATAGAAAAACATCAACTAAAACGTAATTACCAGAGTTACTAATTTAGCATATCTGATAAATCAGCACATAGTTTGTTTTTTTCCTTGTTAATATTTAATACTTCATAAGTATTTACAGCAGCTCTAAATGCATTTAAAATGTTAGATCTAGCGCTAAAAGAGTTGGTAACTCTGGCTTCATTTGTAGGACATTCACGCGATGGAAATTACTTTGATATTAATAGCATTGAAAATGACTACAGATTTAAGTATTTCTGATGTCCGGATAGAATAAAAAAAAAAGACGCTAAAAAATATATTAACAAAAACTAACTCCTATCTTTTACCGGTAAATTTGCTTTTTAACGCCCAAACGCCTGCGCGCTAAATATCTCTTAAAATTTTTCTAAATCGTCATAATTACGTGTAAATGTTCATGCTGAACTCGAATTAACAATTTAATTATGAAGAAACCTACGTTTTTGGAATTATCGACAAGTTAACTTTCTTCTTTTATTAAAAAAAAAAAAAAAAAAATATATCCTTTCTAGCCTTTTTTGTAATTTTTGTTAGTTTTAATTTCAAGTAAAACTACACTTAAAAAAAAAAAAAAAAAAAAAAAAAAAAAAAATAAAATACATTGGTGCGTATTGATTTCGGAAAGGAACTTGCGTAAAGAGTAAAAAGGCCACATTTTAAGCTTGCGCCACCGGATATACTGAATCAATGAACATTATGGGAGTAATGGGGGACGAACGACCAACAAGAAGTCCGATTTTTTCTTGTCGATAACTCCAAAAACGGTAGGTTTCTTAATAATTTAATTGTTAATTCAAGTACAGCATGAACATTTACACGTAATTGTAACGATTTGGGAAAATTTTTAGAGATATTTAGCGCGCGGGCGTTAAAATGCAAATTTACCCTTCTACCAATGATTCCATTCAGTTTTCACATCTAAAATAATATACTTCAAGCAATTCCTCTGTAGATTTTGTTTATGTATATAGTCATTTAATTCTAACATTTTTCGTCGGTAATGATGTATATGTTACAAAGGGTGTAGGTGCGAACGTGCAATAATGAACTGTATGAAATATACTGAAAGTTTTAAGGGAAATTAGTCATCTAAATTTAATTGGTAGTTACCCATCTCTATCTGATTCGAAATTATTGATGATTGCCTTAATATGAAATAAAAAAAAAACAGTGGCAATAAAAGATGACGTGAATTTGCAAAGCCATGCAGTTTGCTCGTAATGAAAATCAGTTATGAAGTGTTCGTCAAAGCTTTTTATGGAAGCCAAAGCATGCTCCATGGGAATTTGAATGTGACTTTACAAATGAGAAACACGTCGAAAGGATTTTGAAAACTCCTAGAGAGAAAAAAATGATCTTATAGTGACGTCATGCAGCTCGTGAGTCTAAATGCACCGTTCTTTTATGGAATTTTTTTTTTTTTTTTTGGTTATATCTGTGATCTGTTTGGAAAGATAGACATTTATATTATCTATTTGTAGCAGACACATTCATCCTAACACGCAGTCGTTACAGTAGCAAAACGCCAATGAATGAAATGGGCTTCACTTGATAATTTTTACATCAAAAGAAAAAGAAAAATTAGATTATTATAGCTTTAAGTTATTCGAATGTTTATATTTCGATTTTAAAATTTATTTTTAAAACGTCCATTTGAAATTATATTCTCTTAACCGAAAAGAAAACAAAAAGATTTCTTTATGGATGAGGTGACAAAACATTTGACTTGAATTGTACATAACTAACACTTTATTAAATAAAACCAGATAAATATTTTTAAAGTTAAAATCCCAGAATATGATTCATAATTTTTTTTAAAATCAAGTAAACGAAAGCAGCATTCCTTCTCAATGAAATCATCAATTGTCGGCTGCACTAGAATTTTGAGAAACGCCATTTCATTCCTTCACGCACCCTAATTTCATAAAGAGACAATGAAGAATAGAGAAAGATAAATTGCACAGATTTCATATAAACATCTTTTTTTTTCTTTAATTCGAAATTTTATTATGGACATTTTTATGCCACTAAGTGGAAATTAGATAGTCAATAAATTCAAAGTAATCCACATAAAATGTCTAAACGCATTTCTCTCAAATGTTTTGCTTTATTCATTCAAATGAAAATTTTTCAAAAAATCGTTTCTCTTTCAATATTTAATTATAACATATTTCTCTCTTTCAACAAAGTCACTGTAATGTCAAACCAAATCGAAACACCTTGTGTTCTCAGTGGAACTATTTAGAAGAAAAAAAAATATAATCCGAATATAGAGTGAAACACAGAATTGCATATGAGCACACATGATTTCATCAAGAATTTAGGCTTTCTCAGCAAAATGAGACTCAGAGACTTCTTTGATGCCTTCAGGAATTTTTTTTTAATAAAAGAATCCGTTTAAGATTATTGGAGAGGAAACGTTAAAATGAAAGAAGAAATAAAACTGGAATTAATTTCTTCAGAAATGTTCTGATGGTTGATTCAAAAAAAAAAAAAAAAAAAAAAAAAAATCAAAATAAGTTTTGGCAATTATAGAAATTATTGTGTTCGTGGCTTTAACCCTTAGCACTCTACATATCAATATTACGTTCCTTTCCACTTACTTTTTCAAGGCCTCTCAATTGCATTATCCTTATTGCTAATTTAACTAAAGATTGTTTTCTGTTGCCATAGCAGGATATGACAACACAAATAAAATTCAAAGACATTATTGTTCAGGGATCAGAGTTACCTTCAGTGGCAGGATTAACTTTTTGCACAGCAAATGAAGTCCCATACAGAGTAATAAAGGTTAAAAACAAAAACAAAAAAAAACATCTGTTCTAATTTAGACAGTAAAACAAATTTTAAAGAGTTATTTATACCAGAAGTCCCCAACCACCGGGTCGAGGACTGATTCTGATCCGTGGATCATTTGCTACCGGGCTGCGAAGAAATAATTAACTTGTTTAAAATTATATAATAGATAACTTGAATGTTAGACTTTAATTTAAAAAGACTTATATTCATCTACACAATACTATCATAACTGTAAATACATTTTACAATTAATGTATATTTTTTATCTATTTGTAATAATTTCCAACTAATTTTCAGATTCTACTTTATGGTGATGTGATAAAAGTGTAATAGGTATAGATACAGGGAAACTAAGCACGCAAGGGCGTGGTTGGGTTGGAGCCCAGACATAAGTTTCCTTTAATAAATTACTCTTTTTATTGTTGCTCTCTTTATTGAAATGCACTTAAATTACACATACATGCCACTACAAGTCCGCGGAAAGGTTGCCCGGTATGAACCCAGTCCGTGGTATAAAAATGGTTGGAGACCACTGATTTATACTAAATTACTAAACCCCACTTGGACATTTCATATACCAAAGTAAAAATAGAGGCTTAATTAAAATAAAATAAAATAACCCACCAGATTAGAGAAAAGTAAATTCTTTATTTTTTTTCTCTCAAAATTTTGATTATATAAATAGTAATTTAGAAAAAAAAAAAAAAAAAAAAAATCAAATATGGAGGGAAAACTGATGTTTGCCTCAATCTAAATATTTTTTCGATGCTAACAAATATGGCCGTTTACTTCAAGCTCACCTATGTTAGCTTCAATTCGAAAACTTGTGAAAAAGAAAGAAAGAAAGAAAAAAATGTTGGTTTAGAATCGGCTGCCATGTCGCTTGCTACGTCTCAACTTACTTGCAGCCTTCTGCGAGAGAAGGCTAAAAATGGATGGAGCCGAGTGGTTGTATGATTCACTGCGTAAAGTGTCAGGTAGAACGCTAGGTTGCTACTTTCTAAAAATGGCTGCCCGGGACCGGAGCAAGCTAAATACTAAAATTAGATATTACGTCGTCTTTATCAGAACCAAAAACAGTTAGATGTAAAAGAAAGATGAGAATTTTTTCGGGATACAGCATCGTTGCAATGATTAACAAGAGCAAACGACACAAACTGACGAGATTATTTCTTTGTTTAAAATATAAGGACTGGAAAGGTCTGGTACAATCTTGAAATTCTTTTTTTTATCGCTGTCAAATTCTGACGTTTAGAATAATGGAATGATTCAATGAACGTTATATTTATATACACTATTTCCCTGACATTGAGCAGTTTTCTCCCATAAATATAGTCTACCTTAAAAAAAAAAAACACATTATATATATATATATATATATATATATATATATATATATATATATATATATATGAATGAATTATATTAACACAGTATGAATTTATTTGAAAAATTTTCGTTTAAATTCAATCGATAAGGTCTTTCGAATTTGTTAAAATCACTGTTTCGTTGAATATTCTAGTAAAACGTCTATTTGTGTTAAAATTTTCTCTGAAGACTTCAAGATTTCATAAATGAAAAACTAGTAACGCGGCTTATGAGAAATTTTTAACATGAAAATGTCTTGAGTGTGAAAATCATGTGACGTCATATTTTCTTTTGATTGTTTGGAAGATGTTATAGCGGGATGGGGTGGACGAGAAGAGGGAAGGAAATCAGCTAAAGTGTTCCAAAGAGAACGCTTTTTTTTCTTTTTCAATACAAAAATGGAATGATTACATCGCATTTCTTATGACAAATGCTGAAACGGATAAAAATGGATTAGTCTTTATTTGTGAACGAAATGAAATCTCAATGGAAAAAACGTGTGAGGCGAGAACGTGAGAAAAATGGCTATATTTTCGCATCTGCAACTTGAATGGATACAATGATTATGATATTGTTTAAGATCCGAGCGAATATCTATTCGAAAATAAGAGCTTATGTCCATTATTCAGAAAACAGAGACGTTTATAGATTTAGAAATAATACTAGTGATTACAAATATCGGAGTTTTGGTTTATTTGTTCCCCTTCTGTCTTTCTATACTAACGTCCACTTAAGTCGCCGCTCAAGAGCCGCTCAAGGTAGAGCTACTGAATATAAGTAAAAGGAGGTGAATATCAAGAGAATAAAGAGGATAGATAGCAAATGACCCTTGACTTGAAAAGGTTAAAATTGTAGTTTTTAGGATAACGCGGGAGTGTTCCACAGAATAGCATTTCTCGGGAAAAATATGACCGAGTGGAACTTCCATAGAAATGGGAAATGGATTGGAAAGGATTCCGAGAGATCAACATAAGATTAAAATGGTTTATTTATATCCTCTGTAAAAAAGGAAAAAAAAAAAGAGAATATTTCTGACTGCACTTTAAAAATGGTGTCAAAATAATTGGGCCGAGTTTCTTTCGACGTTGCACTTACAGATTAAAAAACTAAGGAACAGAAAAAGGAATAAAAATCATCTAAAAGTTAATTATACTTTAAAAGGATAAGCTAATTTCATGATTGACAATAAATATCGACTTTGTGCTTCCATATTTCCATTTAATACAAAGGCCATGGAGTAATGTTTAGCGGCTCGGACTGAGGAATAAGAGTTCGAATTTCATTACATTCACTTACGTGCTAATACCGGAAAGGAATGAATCCATCTCGGACAACCGCCGCTATGAGTAAAATAACAGGACAAACTGTGACCTATAGGTTAGGATGGTGACCAGTCTGGAAGGAGGAAACCGGTCGCATTATCCTAAAGTGTGATACCCATACAGCCGAGGACCGCTTGTGAATCCAAATTCCCCAATGAAACTCCTTCGATGAATTTGCACGTCTAAGTTTGGTTAGTTTTCCTTCGAATGCGGCGGGTTCGTTTGACAGAGCCTGCTCAGTCGACCGGGTAAATTCCGTAACAGGTACACCTAGGTCAGGTAATATTCACAGCTTTATACGTTATTCTGAAATATTGACACGTGGCTGGAGTGGTTAGAACGTTCGCATTCTGACCATGAGACCCGGGTTCCTTTGACAGGGAGGAAACTTCCTTATGCTACCAAGACTGGAGGGGGGGTCGATCCCAGCGTGCGGCATCTTTGGAAAGTGCCTGAAAACCATACCACGGGTTGACTCAAGCCTTGTGAGTGAAACTGGGTAGACGGAACCCTTGGGTGCCGTCGATGACTGTGCTAGCACGAAATCACAAGTCATCGTGGCCGAAGGCTTGAGCGTTCTGGCCTTGTTCAAATTGTTGATCACGCTAGATACAACGCTCTTTCCCAGAAACTAACTAAGGTTTGCTCAGCATAGTTGCAGTATAAACCACAGGTGGGTTCTGTGGGTGTTGAACAAACACAAATGCACCTGAGAAAGCGTCTGCAAGCAGGGATTGGATAGCCACCCTAATTGACGGGTATCCTCGAAAACGAGTGGCCAGCTATATAAGACGTTTTTATGTTTATACATTTTTTTTTTTTATAGATACAAATATTTAAGTAAATGCTCTGTTTATAATAAACTATATTAACAACATTTACCGGCCTGAATGCCAGAGAAATTGTCATAGAAAATATGCGTCCTCCGACAGGAATCGAACCTGTATCCTACACGGAACCGTCATATAGCCTGACGTGCTTTTGCCGAATTCACCACAGAGGGGCGTTTCGGTTGGCAAGGTCGATTTTACTGTTTTTAAACTACAATTTTCCATGATTTTCTCACGTACATTCATATCTGCTCGATGCGTATCCAAATGTAAACAAATGACGTCACACATTATGAAATGGACAAAGTCTGACAATTATTTTAAGACATTTTTATGTTTATACATTTTTTTTAGAGATAAATATTTGTATCTATAAAAAAAAAAAAAAAAAAAAAAAACTTTGTCCATTATTTATATATATATATATATATATATATATATATATATATACACACACACTTTATTCTAAACGCTTTTATATACTCAAGCCCCCCCCACTTGACCAGAGAAACCGTCCAGAGTTCGGATTTGTTACATTTTTTTAGTATTCCTTTTGTAGTATGTGATTCACCCCAAGCAATACTAGAAATCGAACATCTGTATCGAATTTAATGTCAATCAGTAACCTTTGATCAAAGTGAAGTTGATCTGCGACAACCTCAATATATACTAGATTCACCTCAAGCGATAACAAGGTAAGCTTTGTCCTTGGTGTCACATCAGAACATCAAAAGAACTAGGTACGTCAGAGAGTTAACCTAGAAGGTAATTTCATAGCTACCAAGTAAGAATCGGATATCAAAAGATGTCGTGGGTGCACCTATACAAAAGCAATGTCAACTCAGCTGAACTTTGTACATACGCGCACAAGACAACCTAACAAGACGGAGATCGAGTGTTCGAAGAAAATTCCTGAAAAACCACATACCCTCGATTTGGCCGATGTCAACTTTATGGAGTCCAGACGTGACATTTTCCATATGGAAAATTTAGTTTCGTACTATCAGACGTTACTAATTTAATGCTACATTTTAATGTAAGTCAGCTTTCTTCGTAAGGAGAAGATTGTAAAATCTTTTATCAGGTATAATGGATGAGAGTGTTTTTTTCTATTGATGAATAAAGACTAATCCATTACAATGGATGAATAGAAAGATCAGATTAGGTTTTAAGAGGAAAACACGAAGAAAAATCTTACCAACGCATTGTTCATTTGATTCAAGAGACGATGATCACGTCCTCTGGACTGAGCTTGAAGGTCATAACTATCGTCCATCACGGCATTTGAAAATGCCTTTGCATCGTGGAAGCTGCCCATATGGTAACCGCTGTCAACTAAAATATACAAAAATAAAAATAAAACTTAATTCATGTATGTAATTAAGTAGATTTGTTTAACTTTCGCAAGGACTTTTCATTCATTTATTAACATACATTACAGTTCAAAGTTTTGAGGTCACCAATGACATTTTTTTTTAAATGGGGCCAAAAAGTAGCAATTGTGTAAACAAAATTATTATACATGGTTAAAAAAAAAAAAAAAAAAAAAAAAAAAAAGAAAAAAATTTATTATACAGGGTTAAAAAAAAATTATACATGGTTAAAAAAATTATTATACAAGGTAAAAAAAAAAATTGAGACATGATTTTTTTATCAGAAGTTTTATGACAAAACAAAAAAATGTATGACTGAATTTTGCTCTCGTCAAAATATCCTCATTTAGCCCTGATTAATGCAGCACAAATTTTTAACATTCGTTGCAAAAATCTCAAAATATCATTTTGATAATTGATTCCCTTTTTTCAGTGACTAAGAGCTCTTTCTCTTTTTTTTTTTCTTCACTCTTCTGTCAAGTTCATCCTATGCTAAATCTGGGTGTGGCTTCAATCTTTTGAACTGTAGTGTAGAATATGAGGAAAAAAATAATTTCATTTAAGAACAATTGTATTAGATATGACTCACGGTGAAATTATGCTTAAACACTGGTTCTCGTTTGATCACCGAAGTTAAGCAATGTTGAACTTAGATGGGAGACCGCAGGGAAAAGTAGCGATTTAAAAAAACAAACAAAAAAAAACAAAAAAAACAAACAAAAAACAACAGGTTGGGCATGGTGATAGCAAATTTATCCCATAAATTCCTACTATTTACATTATTCGGACTGTTATCCTCATCTTCATTGCCCAATCACCTGAAAAAGGCCGGAGCGTACAACGGCCGAAACGTTGTGAATATTCACAACGTTTCAGCCGTTGTACGCTCCGGCCTTCAAGTGATTGGAACCTAGTTCCACGTGCCATGCCTCTTCTGGATGTCACAGTTATTTTCCCTTTAACTCTTTTGGTTCACAACTGCTGTGGCCTGGTATTGAACTCGCAATTCTTTGGGTCTAGTCGCTGGATCTAACCAATGCCTTTATCTACTGGGCCGGGTTTCCTTAAGAACACCCTTTTTTATATTGCTCTCTGATTAGCAATTTCGAGCCATTATCCATGACACCACTTGGTTTTCCCAACCCACCTAGGCTCAATGTTCTTTAATTTCTGTGTGTTTCAACGTGATGTGGTCTTAAGCCCAACAACTGAACAGTTTTTATCGTTAGGAGTTGTAGAGACGTTTTGAAAGGAACTTCAGGTTGATAAACTTGAAGTTCTTTCCAAAGAAAAAAAAAAGACAGATTAATTTAACGTTTTGCTTCAGGGTAAGCATCAATGGCTGACTGTTGGTTGGTTGGATGTTTTGTTTTATGGCATATCAACCTCAGTGGGTCATTTAATGCCAACAAAGTTTTTGAAATAGATTCATAGCGATAGTTTAGTAAAAAAAAGGTATGTGTGTAATATATAAAAAAAAAAAAAAAAAAAAAAAAGTGTATGTATGTATGTATATATATATATATTATTTAATAAAAAACAGACCACTTTAAGGTACCATTTCATTGTTGGAAGTGTTACCTGATGATCCGAAATCCTTTAAAAAAGGATTTTGGTGAAATAAATTATTGTAATGGTACCTTAAAGTGGTCTGTTTTTTTATTAAATAATATATATATATATATATATATATATATATATATATATATATATATATTTTCAATTTTTACCTATATTTTTTAGTACAATCCAACTTATTTTAGGAAATTTACAATCCTGGATGATTTTATTTTCGTAAGTTTTTTTTTTTTAAATTACTCACTTGGTAATATTTTGTTTGCACTAGATCAAAATCTACACACTAACAGTATATATTTCACTGTAAATTTTAATTATTGCTGATAATTTTTCCTTCAAAAACTATTGCTAGTAATGATTTTTTTTATTACAAACTATTTCTGGTGTTAAAACCTATTTTTAGACAAGTTTGGGTGTTAACTATTTACCTATAGCCGGGACCATAACAGGTGCTACCACCCCGGGTCAGGGTGGACCTGGGAACACCAGCAATTAAAAGGTGGTTCCACGCTCCTCAAAACCTCCTGATCAGAGGCCTTGCTGCTGGATGTGGTTTATCGTCTTACCCAGGACGGAAATGCTGATGGATAAAAAGTAACGTGCACCAATCGTGGAACATAACAGCTCAACTATTTGCGCTATTGACACTCACGCTGCTGTCATCATACTTATACGTCTTTATGAAACTCGTATTGCTTGAATTGACATACATATACACACACATATATACGTGTGTGTGTGTGTGTGTGTGTGTGTGGAAAAAAAACGGGAAATGTTCGTCCCTAGCATTTGTTATAAAATAAATAACGCTTAGTGCTATTTCCACACCAGCATAGACAAAGTTGGGTAATATTTTAGTATGCGGTCTTCCGCAGTTTCCGTAATCTACGCTATGAAATGACCTTTAGCATGCAGTCTAACAGCTCATTTTACAGTTTAGCGTTCAATCTACCTGCATTTTTACTCCTCAATGTGCAGTCTATCTCAAGAACTTTATACTGCAGGATGAGAAAAACAAATTGAATAATGCTGAATAATGATTTATCATTAACGACATATACTTAACCATACAAATCAGAATATAAAAAAAGCTTAGTAGTACAATAATGGCCATTATTATGATGGAATTCATTGGAGTTACATGACCCCGATATACATTTAAAAAAAATCTGTTTCATTATTATTCTCAGTACGTTCCAGAAAATGTGATCAAAGTTAAACACTTTTCGAGTACAATGAAGTACAGGTCTGTACTTTCCACCTCCGTCACGCTTTTCTTGCAGGACACTACTACATTGATGGCAAATGGGGTCTGCTTCTTGTGGTCTATCCAGAAGATTGTTTTACTGTAAAAAAAAAAAAAAAAAAAAAAAAATGCAGCTGCTGTTTCTTCTGTTAAAATGTGGGCCACACGCTAGTTGAAACTCGGGTCGGACGGACGCTAGAGTAATACCCAAAATTGCATACGACATCACCTGTTTTGTGATGTATTTTTTATTATATTGTGTTTGGAGGTGTAATTCAGTTTAGCCTGTGCTACCGAGTATTCAGTCGAAGCCAAACTAGCGGTGCCAATGAGAGTCATTTATTTCCAGTTATTTTCCCCAAAACGAGCCAGCACAGTCAGGCAACAATGTTATAAAAATGCAGTAGTAAAGGTGTTACACTTTTAGAATAATTTTATTACTGGTACGAATCAGTTTAGTCTCTAATTCTTCTGAAAGCCGTACAAAGGTTTAAGTTTAGCTTGCCAAAATGAATCATCAAGGGGAAAATGAAATGAGTTGCTATGAGAGAACGTCAAGCCGACCAAGTAAAGTGAATTTATAATAGGCAGACGAATAAGGAGGCTTAGAAGAAAATCACGAAAAGACGCCTCGGAGGAAGCACAGAGCAGTTAAGTTGCAGGCTTAATTAACCTGTTTATTGTATATCGTGGCTGAAAAACAGCGCATATCAAGTGTGCCACCCATGGCGACGGTAGGTGGAAGATTGCGTCTCCATCTGTCATTATAGATCGGGATTCAGTCTTACTACCTCGGCTCGAAACCCTGACGAGAAAATAAAGAGAAATATTTTCTTTGCCTATGAAAAATAAAGAAAAGAAAACGGATTCCAAAAGAAAGTTTATGAAAACTTGAAGGGAAATATTTTAGATGAGCGACTGGAATTCTTTCAAATAACAGTTTGCTATTTCAACTGCATGAGCGCCGGATGCAAAACCAGATGAAGGCTTGAAACAATAGAAATTTTACGTACATAAGGGTTATTGGGAAAGATTTTAACACAGCAGTTTGTACATCCAAACGAGCCACACACACAAAGAAAAACATCCACACGCACAAGAAATCCACACACACAGAGACAAGAAAAACTACGTCCACACGCACAAGTAACGGTAAAATGAGGATTGGCTACCAATTTAGTACTGTGCTTATTCTTGTCTCCGATTAATCGTAATGTAGTGAATTACCATTACAGACAGACATAATTTAGAACAGTCAGATCTCCTACAGAATATAACGACGGAGAGTGAGAAGAAAGGACGAAGCATAAACTACAAGAAGACAGAATGCATGGTCATCAGTAAAAGGATAAGCCCAAAATGTGATTTGCATATCGTGAACACTAGAATCAAGCAGACGCGAAAGTTTAAATATCTGGGAAGCCTTTTGACAGGACGGTAAGTGCGACACTGAGATCCGTAAACGTATTGGGATGGCCAAAGATACATCCCAAAGCCTAGGCAGAGTATTGCGAAACAAGAGGATTTTTTTGGTACAAAGAAAAGAATACTGAGCTGTTACGAGACATCTGTCCTTCTTTACGGCAGCGAATGTTGGACGATTTCCTCAAAGATGAAAAGACACGAGGCGACGGAGATCTGGTTCTATAGAAGGACGCTAAGGATATCATGGGCCGAGCGTGTGAGCAACGATGAGGTCTTAGAGAGGATTCAAACAAGGAAGAGGCTTATACTTAACATCAGGAAGAGGCAACTGAAGTTCCTGGGACTCAATGAGGAAAGAGGCCTCGGAGAATCTGATACTCACAGGTCGAGTAAAGGGAAAGAGACAAGAGAGAGCAGGGCGCAACATACCTGGCGAGCTTGAGCAGGTAGATGACAGAACGTGATCTGCGGGAGAAAGCAGAGGGAAGGAATTTGCTAAGAGCTGCAAGGGATAGAAGGAGGTGGAGAGCCATGATCGCCTACATCCTGAAATAAGATGGGCGTAATAGTTTAGGCCCCAGCCGAATGGAAAAAATCTCAAATGCAGAAATCAAACTGATAAAGTTTGGCCTCAGCGAATAATGATCGACGCACATCTTCCAATAAAATTAATTTAAAAAAAGTAGATACAATCTACATTTCTATCTATCTTGTTTTAGGTAACCTAAAAAATTAGCTTTTGTTATACAGTTTGGACGCATAAAAAAAAAAAAAAAAAAAAGGTTTTATTTTGTTTGTTTTTAACAGTCAATCGTTATTAAAGTGTCCTATGTTTGCAAGTATCTATGATGATTTGTATCTAATTCCGCAAAAACCAGACACACTAGCCAATACAATTGAGTAATTGTTCATTTATTCAATTCTTGTTTTGTTTCGTACTAGACTTGAACAACTTAAAATACATGAAACGCTACAAAAATGTACTAAAGTAATTATAAAGTTATCTACAAAGATATGACGCGGTACTAATGCTGAGCTCAAATTTGAAAACACGAAACGAATAAAATATATTAGTAATACTTTCCTTCATTTTTCTCCAACAAACTTAAACTAACATTATCAAACTAAAGTGACTTTTTGGGTTATTGATGACACATCATTTACTAAGGAGTCTTTTAGAGTAGAGATACAACTGTAAGTGTCGGTGTATAAAATTCAAGATCTGATATTATCGTGAAAGAATTCTACCCACAAGGCGCAACCAACTTGTGTAAGTAAAAAAAAATAGCAATTCACCTTTGCAGTTTTTTGCACACAAAATGTAATGAATGTCGTCTTACCTTTAAGTACAGCTATTTAAGAAACTACAGTAGAATAAACGCATTCAATTCTACAAGTATCAATAAGATTACAGAAATGTAGTAAATTATGTAATGCGTAAGATGGAAAGAGTTCCATTATATTTAAAGTTTTGTAAAGATAATGAGAAACTGGAAACTCTATAAACGGCGCGTTTTGCCGAAAGAACGTCTGCTGCGTTCGGCGGCTTCAGGTGAGAATAAAAGACAAAACTTGACGAAAATAAAATGCGTTGGGATCTACAAGGACAATAGGTTGCCATAAATCAAATTACCTTATCATCTGATGACCATAAAGGTTTTATGCCTGTTATTCGTTCTATCTATATATATGTATAAAATCTATATAATAAATAAATTTCCATATAGAATATAATATTATGATAAATAATATATATTTTTAACCACAGAATATAAATTTAAAATAGGTTTAAATATTAAATATATTTATATATAGTGTTTAATATAGTGTGTTTATATTATTTTATATATATAATATAATATATATATAAATCAAAATATATAAAATATATATATATAGTAAGGAGTTTATGGATATATATAATATCAGTGAGAAAATATATATATATATCATATAATATATATATATAAATATAAAGAAATCTATATATATAATATATATATATATATAATTTAATTATTTAAAATAAAATATTATAATATTTTATATAAGTATATATATATATATATGAAAATATATATCATATATATAAAATATATATATATATATATAATATAATATATATATATAATAAAATTTTAATATATATATATTTTGTAATATAATATATATATATATATATATTATATAATAAAACGAAAAGAATAAATAATACAAAACGAAAATGAAAAACTAGTGAAATTAACGAATGCAAAATCCAGCATTCGCGGCCTGACGATGGCGACCAC
Source organism: Acanthosepion pharaonis (assembly GCA_903632075.3). NCBI lineage: Eukaryota > Metazoa > Mollusca > Cephalopoda > Sepiida > Sepiidae > Acanthosepion > Acanthosepion pharaonis. Next base: position 107,931 of record CAHIKZ030002337.1, read on the forward strand.
CATGAAACAGCCTGTCGCCTCTGAGTGTTGACTTCAATGTTCACTTTTATATTTACAAACGCTCTATCTGATATTGAGCACTTTATCACATAAATATAGCACACCTTAAAACTATATATATATATATATATATAGTGTGTGTGTATGTGTGACTAAACAGATATTATCAACTGTATATGCGTGCGATAGTGTGCTTACGCAGCTAAACAAATCCATAGCTATTTAATTTATGGTGCAAACAAAACAGTGTTCAATGTACTTAAACAGAGATCTAAAATCCACATCAATAAATACAGTTTGTAGTGCAACAATTTCATGATTTCCTAACTCGTCAGGCACATAATGGTAATTCAGCCGTTTATTACTGTAGTTTGTTTGAAAACAACTGTAATAAGCAGTTATATGCCATATGTACCTAACAAGATGTGAAACCATGAAATTAACTGCACTACAAACGCGCATTATATATATATATATATATATATATATATATATATAACATGATGCTATTCACTTCTTTGCAGAAGAAGTGAATCTTTTCACTTGGTAGCTTTTTGTGTTTTTCATTCAAAATTCTATTATTTCCATCATTTATACCTGAGCTAACGTTTTGCTCTAGGTCTTTAAGTTATTCTTAAGGCCAGCTTCACTTTTACAACCACTCTTACGCATATGGCAAACAAAATTTGTCTGTGTTACCTATGTTGAAACAACCATGTGACGTTTGAGTCCCGCAGCAAGCCTTGTCACAAAACTCGCACAAGTAACCTGCAGGTAGGTTTGCATTCACAGGAGTTTGCAAATGACATCACTGGTATGATTTCACGTGATTGGCTAAACCAGCTGCCGAGAGGATATTTTCCGCAAATACTGCTAGTGTATTGGCGCCATAATAGCTATGGGACATATTCTATTTCACCCTTCCTAATAGTGCGCTTTTTATTGGAATGCTCAATTCTTTCCTGTTCAAAATTGTTGCAGCGTTCCCAAATCGACCTTCTCCAGCAACAGTTTACCAGTCTTCACCATTAATGCCAAGAGTCTTTAGGCTACATTTAACTACATCCTTGAAACGTTTTTTGGGCTTATGAGCGGATTGATTACCATGCTCACCATAAAAAGTCTTTTGGGTAATAGGTTATCATCCATAACTGTCAGATGACCTGTCCAGAGCATTTTATTACAGAGAAGTGGTTGATCTATACTGGCTATATTTGCGCGCTGAAGGACCTTTATATCTGATGAACAAGACTGGCAATTCATATTCAAGATTCTAAGACCTTAATCTGCCTTCGATATGTCATGCATAATTTATTTGAATATGTTATCTATAGCATTAAGTTTGGATTTCAAATGTGAAATGCTCTTCACCAATCGCAGTGCCTAATGCGGTAATCATCTAATTGGTAATTTGAATACTATTGCCTACTTTACAGACGAGCATATGTTTAATGGCGTGCGGCATGTATCATCGAAAGCTGAAGTACTGTACTTTGGGTTTAGGCTTATTGTTTTGAGCTCCTTTGTCTTTAGCATAATATACGCTTATTTTGAACGTATTAGACAGACTATTTGTTCAGTAAATACGTCTTATACACCGGTTCGTCATAAAATAAATACGGTATTTTTCACGTGATTAAACGAAAAAGTCATGTTTTCTACTTCTAGGACGTTGGCGATCATGGCTCTCCACAATTTCCTGTCCTTTGTAGTTCTTAATAAATTTTATATTTTTGCTATATCTACCAAACCATGTTCCAACATCCATTTACTCAAGCTTGCTAGGTAGGTTGAGCGTTGTTTTTCTGTTCCTTAATTTGTCCCATGAGTGTAAGATTTGCCAAGCCTTCTTTCCTCGTTATGCGACCTAGAAAATTTCAACTGTCTCTTCCTGATTTTAAATCCAAGTGTCCTTGTTTCAATTTTCTGAGACATCGTTGTTGCTCTCATGTTTGGTCCATGGTATTCTCAGCATCCTTCTGTAGAACTACATTTGTATTGCTTCAAGACTTTATATGTGAGGAGATTGTTCAGCATTCTCTGCCATATAGGAGGACTGATATAACGTGACAGTTCAGTAGTCTTTTCTTGGTTTCTAATGAAATTTTCCTGATTCTTAGTTTCTTTAGCTTTTGGAAGGCATCTTTCGTTATCCAAATACGCCTTCAGCTTTCACTGTTACACTTTCCAGCCCATGTTAAAACATCCCAAGTGCTCATATTGAAATTATGTTGTTTCGCATAAATGGGCCAAATCAAACAATTAACACATAAACCATAATACTTACATTCGTGTCGCCGGGAGGTGGGCATCTTTTGAGAGGAGAATTCTTCCACTTCAATGAGCGGCTTCCGTACGTAAGTTTTCTTCTTCAAAACTGAATGCCCTTTTGTACCCTGAAAAATAAAACAAAACAAAATAGTAATAAAAAAGTAAAATAAATAGGAATATAAAAAAAAGTAAAAATAAATAAAATAGGAATAAAAAGTAAAAAAATAAATAAATAAAATAGGAATGAAAAAACATTCCGTCAAATTATAAACAAGTTCAGTTATCTTAAGTCATAGCAGAAAGCAGCTTAAACTATCAGAGCCAATGAGTTTGTAAATAAGAGTTAATTTATAAAACAAAGCATCTGAATACTTGCATTATTTACATTATTCGGACTTATCCTCATCATTTTTGCCATATTCATAACGTTTCGGCCGTTGTACGCTCCGGCCTTCTTCAGGTGATCGGAATTTCGAAACGTACCCTTTATTTAGTCAACCGGGGTAGATTGTTCTAATTCTACGTGCCATGCCTTTTCCGGATGTCTCAGTTATTTCCCTTTAACTCAACTCTCTAAGTTTTGGCACACCACTGCTGCGGTCTGAACTCACAACTCTTTGGGTCTAGTCACTGGATCTAACCAACGTCTTTATCCACTGAGCCATGCGTCCCTGAGGACACCCCGGTGGACGAAATAACGAATTCGGTCCGAAATTCCAATCACCTGAAGAAGCATTTGAATTATAGTAATTTACTAAACATAGCTTAGATGTGGGACGAGTCTGCAACTACAAAACCCCCAGTGAGCGTCCAACTCACTACTCGGTAACTGATCCAGCGAGACTAGCTTGCTAGCTACTACACCACATCGAATTGCCCAAAATTTGACTTATAGACTATTCGAATGTTTCGGAAAGATATACCGGGGCGAAGGACTATTCGTCTGGCTGAACTGACCGCCATAGTTTATCTACAGCTTTGACCAAACAAAGCAGAACCTGTGTAAACAACTGCATCTATACCAGTTATAAGTTACTAAGCTTAGTTTGTCGCAAGTATGCAATGAAGGTTAAAGTCGCCACTCATTACTAAAAGTCAACCAGACTAGTTCGTTGATAATTACTTTAGATGCTTTACATTTAGTTATCTAAACGTCCATTAATTTGAACAGCGTATGTCAGTGTCGGCAACCTACGGCACGCGTGCCTCGCCAAACAATTTCCAGTGGCACTCAGATGACATCACGAAGTCCAAACCAATAACTACTAGAACGCAAAGATGATATTTAGCTGTTTCAATTTTAATATATACTAAAGTATATCTACTATATATTACTATATAAAATATATTGTAGAACAGGTATATTGGTCTTGACTTGTATAAAAATATATATGCTGTTGGCACACTGATTTTAAAACCCTAAGTCGGCACATAGTTAGCAAAAGGTTGCCGACTCCTAGCGTATACTAACCGAATATGGTAAGTAGTTGTGCCGCTCTCCTTTGGAAGATCATAGAACACTCAAGGAGATAATTTCAAAAAGATATTCCAAGGTCAAATTCCTCGAGCATTTCATATTTGCGCATACACCTGCCGTAAGCATGTTGTTTAAACTGTTTGAAAGTTCCATCCATACCGAAGATCTCACTGTTACCTTATTCTATATGACAGAACACTTCAGAAATATTTATAGTTGCTTTATACAAAGCATCACATCTGACGGCATACAAAACGCAAACTTAAAAATAAAAATTAAAAAGAAAACTTAAAAATTTATCCTAAAACTTATACGCGAAATTGAAGCTTTTTTTTTTTTTTTTTTTTTTACAGACGATCACTTCTTAGATTGACTCAAACGACATTATCAACATCGGTACTGTAAAAGGAATTTTCATAAAGTAATGGCGACTTTCATCGGTACAGATTCAACATACCTAAATATAGTGATTTTTTTTAAGCGTAGCTCAGATGCAGCACACGGCCGAAAGTATGGGGAACTTAGTGAAGATAGTCAGTTGTAATTGATCTAGCGAGACAAGCTTGATAAACATTACACCAAGTCGATGTGTCCAATCATATCTAAATACGTCTTATCAGCTAAAATTTAAGAAAAAATAACTGAAAATAAAATACTGGTAGTAGTAAAAACTTTTTTGTTTATGCTCACATAGAGCGGAAATTTGCTTTTTATAAAAATTGTTCTGCTTTGTTTTCTATTGCAATGCTTTATGATTGCAATCTTGTAGAATACTTTTGTTTTTCTATGATTTTTTGATTTATCCTCAGCTTCAGTGCAACCTTGCTTTTTTTTTTTTTTTTTTTTACATACTGTGATTTTTTTTTTTTTTTATTACAGCCAAAAGTACTCTATCGATATATTGCTTTAACTCCACGAGCGCGCCTCTTGCGCATGCTTGGTTTCAACCTAAAATGCTGACCTGACATTGAACAAATACATTGAATCAATAGCTGCATCTATCGCAAGGAAAGTTAGTTCTCTGTGTCGCGCCAGATTTTTTTTCTCGCCTTAGTTCATCCTTCAAATCAACAATTTGTCCCTTGCACGGAATACTGCTGCCATATATGGTCTGGAACCCCCGCTATTCGTCTCGTCCTTGACAAAATCCAGAGACGGATATGCAATGTGGTCGGCTCTGATCTGGCATCTCGTCTACAATCACTTTCTCACAGACGTGCCGTCGCTTCCCTCTGTCTTTTGTATAAGTACTTTCACGGTAACTGCTCCGACGAACTACTTTCGCTGGTTCCCAAACTACATGAATTTAAGCGTGCTACTAGGTTGGCATCTTAGTCTCACCTTTTCACTGTCGAAACTGTTAAATATAGCCGTCTCTTCTACTTCATGTCTCGCCGCACTACCCGTCTGTGTAACTCCCTTTTCTCACCTGCTTCCCTGATAGCTAGAATCTTCAAATGCAATGTCAATAGATATCTTCAAATGTTTTGACCTATATTCCCGTCCTTCTCTTCATCCTTCTCTCTATCACGCCTCTTTATTCTTGCTCCCATTCTCTGTAACCCCTTTGCGTGCTAGTGACACTCCCGCCTTGCTTGGAGTGAACGGCTTTAAAAAAAAAAAAATAAATAAAAATAAAATTATATTATATATATATATATATATATATATATATATATATATATAACTTAAATACACTAGAAACGTTTCCTGAATATGATCTGTTGAAATGGGCAGAATGTCCAATATGACAGTCTTTTATGCCGTCAAATACAGCAAGATAACGTATACGTATATTGGTTTGTTTGTTTGTTGGTTGGTTGGTTTTGTTTTACGGTATATCAACCTTAATGGGTCATTTAATGCCGACAACTTTTTTTTTTTTTTTTTGGTAATATTTTTGTTTTGTCAAAAATATTTGTTTACGCATAATGTATATTGATAAATTCTTGCTTTTGCTTTTTCGACATCATTAGATTGAACTCCTTATTAGCGATTATGATAATCTTGAAATAATAAAATATAGAATAAAAATCAGATGAAAAGAAAAAAATTAGATTAAAAAATTAATAACTAAATATCCATTTAGACATTTCCCAATCTTATTTCATTATTGGGAATGTGTCAGTTTTGACGTCCCTTCATAAATTTTATATTCTGACAACGTTTTGAAACAAATGTTACATACGAATAATAATTGAACAGTTCATCCATTCGTATAAAATTATAGGACTTGTTTAGTCTAGCACAAAACCACAAGCGTAGGTCGTTCAGTTAGAATCGAACTCATGACAAGGAATGTATTTTAATCAGAATTCAGAAGTTTTGTTTTTTTTTTGTTTTTTTTTTTTGTTTTTTTTACTCCCACAGGTTTAGTGAGAAGGAAAGAGGATTTCTACATTTAATTATTTATTTTGTTGTTTATTGATAGCGTGTTTTGTCTGGGCTACTAAATATTTTTTTAATTCACCGCACGGTAGGTTGTAAATTAGCCTCGAAAAGTAGTCACCTTAAGAAACAAAGAAATGAGAATATGACGGGTTCATTTTATCAGTAAAAATAAATGTAAGCTGCATTACGTCTCCAAAAAAGTTAAAACATAATATAGTATGCCAGAAAAAAAATGACATACAGGAAACTTAGAAATGTAACAAGAAATCGTCCAATAGTATTATTTTATGTCACAATTGATCGCAATAAGTTTATATAAAATAAGTTTTATATGTGCCAATATTACCCACAGCTTCAAATATAAGAATTTTTCTTCAGTTCTAAGTTCTAATTCGAATAAAATTTAAAATTGTTATACTGGAATTTTATTTACTCTTTTTGGTTATGATGTGGGTGTAGGTAGCGTAGTAGGGATTTGTTTTCATGTTTACATTTGTGAAGGAGTTCAGAGCTTTTGTTTAGAAGTTTATCGTGTTCTGGAAAGGTAATTATTGCTATTTTCTCTCGAGACAAAAGTTATATACGAATTTTGTAGTTGTAAAGATGCTGTTTTATTACCTCCATGTTATTCTTGGCGTGTTTGCGTTTGGGATTTTGAGCTGCCAGATATGCTTTAGTAGAGTTGTGCTGTCTGCATATTTTATGTTAAATTAGATTTTATATTAACTTCCTGTTGTCTTCCATTGGCTCACTAACAAATGTAAAGTTCACCCCGCCCCATCTCTCAGCACTAAATTTTAATCTGCGAAGCTATGATTTAGTTAGTGACCCAACAGTTAGCTGAATTTTAATATGAAGTTCTCGCTGCGTAATGCTTGGGTTATGGGATTAACATAGCGCTGAATTAAGTGCATTGACAAGGGACGATATATTGAAAAAAAAAAAAAAAAAAAAATTGTACTTTTTTTCTCGTGTAGGTTACAGGTCTTATTGATATATCCATGTTACTCATTGACGTCTGAATATTGTTTACATTTTAAACGAGTTATTTTTCCATTTAGGTGTCATATCGATTGGGTACTGCTCCGATGAGCTGCTTTCGCTGGTTCCCAGACTTCATGAATTTAAGCGTTCAACTAGGCTGGCATCTCGCTCTCACTCTTTCACTGTCGAAACTGTTAAATGTAGCTGTCTCTTCTACTCCAATAGCTTCATGTCTCGCACTTCTCGCCTGTGGAACTCCCTCCCCATTTCTTGTTTTCCTGGTAGCTATAATCTCCAACTATTCAAATGTAACGTCAATTGACGTCTATTCCCTGACAGTCTCTTCATCCTTTCCACTATCACTCCTCTTTGTTCTCGCTCCAACTCTGTAACCCCTTGCTAGTGGCTTCCCGCCTTGCTTGGGGTTGAATGCTAAAGAAATTCTTGATAGCATTTCTATTGAAATCCGAATCTACTGCTGCTACAGATCTTAGCTTTAGGTTTTAAGTATTTCAAGTCTTATGATTTTGTATCTTGTAGGCTTCTTTCGTCGTAGACGTGCCTTCCGGTGTATTCGGGATTTTTTTTTTTTTTAAACAAAGAAAGATTTGATGGCTCTGCCAATTAACATATCCTTTTTGCATTGTTACTTTATTTTTTATGCATATCTACCGTATCTATGATCACCCATTATTCCTATTTCTGCACACTTTTCATTGAGCCTTTCTAATTTGTTCCTCATATTGGCCTTTAATATTCTGTACCATTCCTTGGAGTTGCTTGCTGTCGCTTTTTCATCATGTCGGAAGTGTTTTTTTTTTCTTTGAGACAAACTTGTTCGCCGCTGGTACTAGATATTTCCTTAGTGCGTTCCACTTTTAATTTATTGTCACATGTACGCTATGAAATTTGTTCTTTACAGTCAACATGCAAGGCGTCATAGTGTATGCCGTATTAGAGCTGCTTTTTTCCCTTCCTTAAGCTTAGTTTAATTTTTAAAATACGGAGCTTTTTACGTGTAGCTATGACTTCAAACGTTACTATTGTCAGCAAAAATATTAATGCTTACTTCGTAAGTCTTAAACTGAAACCTTTTGTAAAATCTATTATATTTATCAGCATTTGCAAGTTGGGCTGTATCAATGCCACACGTGTGTATGTAGAAATTGTTACACATTTTGTGTAACAAGCTGTGTACCGTATATTCACATTATTGAAGCCAGTGGTTTGATCTTAAACGCCATGACGAGGTGTTTTAGTTAACATTAATGGTCACCTTAAAAATAAAATGGCATTGATGCAAAAATGCAATGTTAGAAAATTTGCCAATTTTTTTTTTTTAAAGAAATTCACTTTAACACATGGAGAATCGTTGTCATGTATCAGCTAATCACTTTCATTTCCGTTTCCTTTTTTTCTTGCTGCTTTTCATACTCAGTGAGCTCCAATCAAGCAACTTTTAATCCACCTGTTATCGTTTCTTTTGACTGGATGTCCCACCTACTTGCATTTTTGCCGTTAAATACCTCTACGATAACCTCTACGATATTTTTTTATACAAATCTTCCAGTGATTCGTACGCATGTTCTTTCCACAGATCTTTGCAAATAAAATCAGATTTACGAGCTAAATTAATTTCTATATGTGACACATACGCTACAACTGGCAAAAAAATTCACTACACACTTAAAAGCACATGTTGCTTAAAATATGATTAAGTGCTTTTGACCCGATTGTTTTACGTTCGATTTAATTAATGCTATCACAAGTTACGGATTCTTTGAGTTCTTTTCGAATGTCAAACATTAATTTTGTTTTATTTCTTATTTAGACAATTTAGTATCTTATTGCATACGCCAATTCAAATATTGTCTAAATTTGAAAGTTTGATGCTTTATATATTCCGTTTATATAAAATTCTACCCTTCCCTGACAAATTACTGTCAAAGTCAGCTGTAAAAAGGTAAGAGGGCTTTTTCTGATCTTATATAATCTCAGTAACCTTTACTAAGGACTGCCTCTTCACATGGTTGCTTTTTACCAAAAAGGTATCAGTCTAAGTACTAGAGAAAATGTATAATGGTACGTAGTTGACAAGGTCTTTACTATCTCTTCATATAGTAATATAAATATTCATAGACTGAAGTTTCAAGGTATTAGATAAATAATTGATAATACCCCTTTCAAAAAGGGTCTGTTACTATGCCATCTTTGCCCGATGCTTTCCCTTGCTTCAAATATTGAAGAGCAGCTTATTTTATTACTTAAATCAGAAACATCACCAATATCTGTCGGAGTGACTGTTGGTAATATTTATTAGTTTTATTTATTTGAAAGCATACAGGTTGCATAGTACGCTTGTTAATTAAATTGTTCCGAGATTTGGTAATTTTTCTACGTATTTGTGTTTAAATGAAAACAATTATTGTACGTTGTTTATGGACCGGGCATATTTTATGGTCTTTTTAGACTTTTTTTTGTCATTTGATTTGTTTAATTCTGTGGGTTTAAATTTACCTCATCGCATTCATGACCATATTTCTCTTTCAGTATGTCCTAGTGCTGAAAGAGTTATTTCCCTTTGCTATCAAACTTAGCAATTTACTATTCCTGTGATTTTCGTAATGTCACAAATTCGGAAAGCTGTTCTTGATGCCAACCTGAAATTCGCCCAATTTCTCTTATTTGGTGAGGGGGTTGTCAATTTTAAATTTTATATTGACTGCAAGAGCGCATTCTGATCAATTTTATTTAAAAAAAAAAAAAAAAAAATATATATGCAGATACAGTGCTTTGTCAGCAAATTATGAAGTAAACTTAATTTCTCGTTTCTTTCTACTTATCCAATTTTTTTTTATTTTTTTTTTAGAAGTTAGACAATATTTCACCTTTCCGTTTCAAACTTTCATACACAGGATGCTCCCTCGTGTCAACAATTTGACATTTAATTTGCACATAAAACGAATCACACCATTTTATCTCTCTCACCCGTTCAGTTGAGTCAACTCGTAGAAGTTCTTAACGTTGCGATGTAAAATTTGAGAATAGCGCATACGAAATATCCAGTGGGGATAGTGTAATGGTTAGCGGCTCAAAAAGAGAAATAGATGATCAGAGTTCGAATTGCGGTTGGATTAGTTACATTTAACTTCCGCACAAATATCATTAGGAAAGGCATGAATCCATCTCTTACCTACCCACACAAGTATTGGCTTGTGTTGTGGTCTTCGAACACTATGTCCGGAACAACTGAAATCAAGAATGCTAAAAACTGTACAAAATCATCGATTCTCAGAATCAGTCAGTTATGTGCCATGCGTGATAAACGCTTAGGCGATCATGTATCTTTCGATACATAACTGAAGAGGCAGCTTTTTCCTGCAGTAGGTTGCTATTTCTTTCTGCGGTAGACCAGTTGCCATCCAAGGCTATAGAACCCGGTCTGTCCTGCTACTTAACCATAGCTGGGGGTGGGGAGAAGAGGATTCACACATTTTCCAAGGGTATTAGCATGTAAGTGAATGTAATGGATTCGACTGGAATTCGAACTCGGCTCTCCGATTCCTCAATCCGAGCCGCTAACGACATCAATTAATGTTCTTTAGCAACAAAAGGAGAGACAATCCTGTCTTGACAACCGTAGCTGGGAACAGAAGTGGTGAAGTAGTAGTGGTGATACTTGATACACACTTGGGCGATCAGGTCTCTTGAGTCATGACTGACTAGGCAGAAGATATTCCCGCAGTAGGCTATCATTTCTTTCTATTTTTATCTTATAGGGTCCAACTATTCAAGAAGAGATGGATTCATGTCTTTCTCAAAAAGGTATTTGCGCGTAAATGAATGTATCGAACCAGACTGGAATTCGAACTCAGATTGCTCATTCGGGGCCGTTATCCATTGACACACCCGGGAAAGAAATTAGAGTTCTAACCCACGTCCCTTTACTATGACTAACACAAACCATCAACGCTGGCGATAAATTGTCATCTACCTCAACAAGCCTAACCAAATAGGTAATCCCGAAATATAAGTAAAGAGAGAAAAGTGAAAATTTGTTCACTTTATACTAATCGTGAAGTACTGAAGTATATTTCGTTTCTGTTATGTGCTATGATTGAGTCTTAAAAAGATGAACTCCTCCGCTATTTAGATGTTGGGAACGCTACTCTCCTGTTTCTGACTAATGCTTTAGAGAAGGAAGTTTTGTTTGTTTTGTTTTTTTTTCGTAAGAAAAACTAAAGAGAATGAAAAGAAAGCGTTAGTTCCTTCCTGTTTAATAAACATTTTTTCTAGTTTCGTTGGCGCTACTTTAAGTATCTGCATTCTCAGTACGCATCAAAACCACTTTCATCTCCACCCACATTGTATTCTCCTGCCTCAAAAGCGCCCGTTCGCTATAGTGACTCACCAGCACACGCGATAGTATCTTTATAAATAGATCAGAAATTTGTAAAAATTTCTAGAAATGGCCTGCCTAAAAAAGAAAAAGGTGCAACATTTTAGCCGAGAATTGATCGAAATTCTTTTACACGAAGTTGTTTTTTTTTGTTTTTTTTTTTAACTATGAACCTCACCGTATTTTGTAGTCGGGAAACTAGTAACGAGTTTATTCATCAAATATTAGGATACACTACAGAATTAAAATTCGAAAACTGACATTTTCACGGGTACTCTTAGCAAAGATTTAATATGCTTTGGCCTTGTGAAGCACTAACACGAGAACGAGGCAAATAAGTTGAAAATTATCCAAACTCTTCACCTTGTCTATGAGAAAAATAGGGGCGCAGAATTACTTTCAATTTCTTCTACCGCAACGCTAATGAGTCCTTCTGTTTTGGAGTTATCGACAAATAAAAGTTCGATTTTATCAAATTTCTGTTATTTTCGAATTAAGCATGTACATTTACACCTAAATGGGACTATTCAGGAATTTTTTTTTTTATTAGAAACTGAGCGCGGGGTTTGAACTGCAAATTACCCTCGAGCTGAAATTAGTTCTGTCACCCGAAAAATATGGACGGTAGGAATTCACAACAGCAGACGTTAAAACTAGAATAAAAATAAATTCGTTCAGTAACTGATTTCCTTCTGGACGCTACATTCGAAAAAAAATAAAAAATAAAAATAAAATAAAAGTAAAATAAAAGTAAAAGAAAGAAGCTAATAATTACTTAAGCATTTTGTTTTATTTTAATTAAGTCTTCTAATTCCTTTTTGGTCCACCTGCCAAATTCCAGCAACTTCGTTGCATTCCTTAAATGCTTGCACAATGTCTACTTATCTCTCGTTTGTACTTTATCTTTCTTCGGTACGGATTCTAAATTTCAGTATTCAAGTGGATGTTCTATTTTCAGACTACCTCGTATAATCTACTACTCCTGAACAGGAAGAGCTGCTATCGACATATATGTCGAGCGAGATAGTTTGGACGCTTTTTTTTTATATAACGAAAGCAGTTGCACTCTGATAATGACGTCAACGACTTATTGTTACCCGCTTTCATTTATACAAAGTGGGTCACAGCTAGTCGCATTAACTATTTATTCATTAGATGCAAAAGTTGCATTGAGGAAGTCGAACAGTTTTTTTTTTTAGGAAGATAAAACAGAACATTTAACTACCAGTATAATTTCTGGATGTTATAAAATTAAGTTGGACATTGTAAGCTCCTGGTTAGTATCAAGTGCTTAGCTTGTTGGGAATCTTGAAAATTAAAAATATAGGATCTTTGAAAAATACTTCTACGGAGAGTGTGGAGTTCTAAGTCCGACTCGCTTCATTTTAATTCCTTTTGTAGAATTTCAGCACCCTTCATAGATTGAAATTATCCAATTACCATCTTTAGTAACAAAGGCTGCTTATACATAGAATCAGAAATAGACAGTTCAAATGAGGAAAGAAGGTCTGGAGAATCAGACACGCACAGGCCATATTAAAAGGCAAGCGGGACAAACGAAAAGCTTGTGTAAACGAATGGCAGAAAAGTGATTGAAAGTGAGAAAATACAAACATTACAAAGCTCTTAAAAATAGGAAGTTATGGAGAGCCATGATTGTTTACCCACATATCAACCTCTATTGGTTATTTAATGTCGAAATCTAAATATTTTATACATATTTTTAGATAATGGTTTTAGTGATACAATTCTTACTAATTAACCCATAACAGGGGGACAGAAGGTGGATTCATACCTACCGCAATAGGTATTTGCATGTAAGTGAATATAACGAACCCAACGGGAATTGAAACGCGGATCTCCGATTAACAATTCCGAGCCATTATCCATTACACCACCCACACATCCAAAACTTGGTACGCCTTGGCGGTAACACTACACAGATTTTCTTTTTCAGAATAGATCTGCGCAAGCTTGAAATGGCCTATTTCGACTTACCCATCCTAAGCAATTCTTTAAAACCTGAAGAATTTTAAGACTTTAAACTTAGAATATATTAAAGTTAAATATATACATGTATTTTTAGACTAAAATCGTTGAAGACCTTAAAAAGGCAGAAGTTTTTCTCCAATTCGAAGAAAATGAATGAGAATATCCGCTGACTAGCATTAACAAAAAAGTTTATATTTCTCAACAGGTAATTAATTATTCGGCTGTGATTTCAAAGATTGATACCTTAGATACGTCAGGTTAAGTTTTATTTTAACCAAACTTTATTTTATGGATTCCACCTTCCATTTCTAGGTTCCTCGTAGACACTTAATTGCGAAATACGAGAATCGACTGAAATTTTCGTAAGCGGACCAAAATGTTAGTAGGCACACCAGTTGGTACACTGAAAGAATACAACAGAATACAAACAACTAGTCGATTAGCTGCTGCATTTTGGTACGCTTGTAGATCTTAGTATATCTACTAACTGATGTCTTAGTAGGCACTTAATATTGGAATTATATTCTCCAGAATTACACTAAATGCTTTCAGACAGATTATTTGAACAATCCTGGTTGAGTCAGGAAAAAGAATCCAGGCGTTTGAGAACAAATGCTTCAGAAAAGTTCTCCGTTATCTCCGAGTGGAACACAAAACCAAAAGTCTTGTGTGCAGACAGGAATCTCTCTTCACTATTATTAAGCGTCGGAAGAGATGGTTTGGCTATATCACACGACACAACAGCCTCTGCAAGACCATCATGCCGTTGGCGGAGGCAAGCGGGGATAGCAACGCAAGAACTGGTCAGACATCAAAGATTGGACGGACATAATGCCAGAAATCTTGAGAGCCACCGCCAACAGATATCCTTAGACGATTGACACAGTTGAATCAAATATGCAAATTTTTAAATATCATGCGATCAGTGCCCATTTCAAATGAACTGAACGCGCTTTATAGAAGTCTCTGAACTTTAATGTAAGATATTCGAAGACAAGTTTTATTTTACTATATTAAACACTAGTTCCTTTAAGGAGGAGTGGGGAGGTCATGGTTAAGTCATTTTACAATTGAATTGGTTATAATTTTCTGCGTGAGTAATGTAGGATTTTCATCAACAAAAACTCCATTCCTGTATGCAAGAATGAATTATGATATTTAAGTCATTCATAGTAAAAATATCCATTTTTGCTATACTGTGTTCACTCCTGTACAAGGCCCGGAAACCAGTTTATGATAACGGTTAACCCTTGGTTTGAACTGGTTAAGATTGCAATGGTCGGGGAAGCATCCTCTTTAGAGTCGGTTCAACACAGCAGCAGTTCGTGAGAAGCTGCTCGAGTGGTACTTACATCTCAAAAATGGAATGTGAGGGTGGTTCACTAAAGTGTGTGTAAGAGGGCATAGCGGGTCTTACCCGTGACTTTTAGATACGAAACAAAGAACTAAGCCACATTAGCAACAGTTCGTCTCCACTTAATTTAGATATTCTATTATGCTAACAAGGTATTTTATCGTTTTCTAAGATTAGCTTAGTTTTGTCACAAAGCCACATTTGAGGATCGAACTCGGTACTTAATGATCAACCAGACTTAACCACTACTCATTCACAGACGTCCAACACTAGGTATCTTTTCTCCTGTAATCATAACGGAATATCATTACTAAGGAGAGCTCAGAGAGAATAATAGATATTTATTTTTGGTTTTAGAGAAAAACTTATTTAATACTTCAATACAAAAAAAAATAAAGGATACAATTTTCGAATTTAAAACATCGAATTAATGCCTTTTTTTATTTCAAAAAGCAGAAATGAATAAACAAAAAAGCAAGCAATTAATTGCAACAAGCAACGAAAGCAAGTGAATAAAAAAAGTGCATTTAAATAATCTTTCTTGGTTCAATGACCCCATTAACTGAAGTCGGCCTTCAGATTAAATTGTCTTTAACATTAAAATTAGCCTAGCGTTTCTAATCACGGTCAGTGGCGTAGCTAGTGTTTTTGCCGCCCCTCCCCAGAAGGAATACAATATTACAATAACTCCTTAAAGTTATACATTGTTTTACTACCGTGAAAACTTGAAAATAGACTCACATAAGTATGAAAAAAAATAAAAAATAAAAATAAAAAACTGTATTCACTTCATCCAACCCACATCAAGCCCTTAGAGAAAGAAAAAAAATGCTTACGTCTTGTAAGTGGGGCTTATCCCCACCAGCTGGCAATACGTTTTGGAGAATTTTTTTTTGTCTGGCTTTGACCCGGCCATAGCAATGACAAATTGGCATGATTTGAACCTTATCTTTCTTATCGCTGCTTTTTTTTGCAAAAATTACTGAAAATCTATTTCTTTTTTCTGAAAAATCACCGTGGACCAAAAGTACCGCCCCATCCCCTAGCTACGCCCCTGATCACGGTAATGCTTTAATTTAGTCGCAAACTGTTAATCGGTTTGTTTCGTTTTAATACTCACTACTCGAAGCGTAAAATCAAATTCGTTTTTCTGGAAGTAAATTTTTAAAAAATTATTTTTTCCAAGATGGGTTTTTCTCATACAACCATGACAGCAAGTGTAATGTTTGTTTAATTTACAATATACTGGGATAGTGTTTGGGAGTCGTTTATAAATTATTAAATAGTGTTATAGTTTCTTTAAGTCCTCAAAAATATTTCTAAAAGGCAGAAGGGGAGGAGAAAAAAAATCGAAAATTATAAAAAGTTTAAATGGCAAAAAAAAAAAAAAAAAAAAAAAATATGGGGATTGGTTGAAACATGTAAAAGGTGTGTATTTTAAAATTTCGGTAATATTTCTGCTTTCATTGGAAGAAAGTTTTGTACGAGAATGGTCAGAAGTTCTCGTGGAAGTTATTCTCGCGTCAATACATTGAGTTGTGAAGAAAAAGAAAAAGCCTTTGCAGACAGTTTTAAAATCGAGCTAAATAAAGAAAAATTTCAGTTTCACATTTTGACCGTTTTATAAAGCTTAAATTTTCCTCATCTTATTTTATAAAAAAGTAAAAAATTCTAGTTTTGTTGGTGTAAACTTCTATTTCAAACAGAATCCATAAACATTATATACACACACACACATATATATATATATATATATATATAGCATGAGTAAGTAGTAACTAGTTGTAGGCCACTAATGGAATATTTTGTGCGTTAACAACCTTACCAGCAACTATGTTAGGAGTTAAAAGACTCCAAGGTAATTGATATGTAGATAAGGTTTTCTTATTAAGATGTTTCAATGAATCAATTTAGTTGTGGATCAAAATGCGTCCTAAAACTTGGAATATCTTTTCATTAAAATATTCCAACTTAATAGAGGTTAAATGCTAGGTTTTATTTTTGACTAGAATATTTTATTTTATCCTGGATGATACCGGATATAAAAGTGAGAGTCATGTATCTCAATGATTATACAAACTAAAAAAAAAAAAAAAAAAAAAAAACCTTGTTCCGGTTAGCTTCCCTGATAAGGTTTAGGGATTAAGTTCTTATGTTTAATTTAAATTAGTTTCCATAATTATATTATCTGGTAACGCTCCGATGTCTGCTTCTCGAAGTTGAATATTAGCCAGTGATCACGTGATAGAACCAACTAACAAATGTGCAAAACATGTGCATAAAATGTAAGCGAAGGCAACAGCATTGACAAATGCCACGTAAGAAATTTATTCAGTCCTTACCACCAAATACCCCGGGGGTAGAACGCGGACTCTTCGCTTCATTTTTACCGGCAGACAAGCTGTATTTACCTGACAGGGAACAAGAACAAAAGAAAAATCATCCAACCGAATTTTTTTTTTTTTTTCGCACTGGACACTTGAAACTAAGGAAAATAAAAAAAATATTAATTTTAAGAGATGGCTAGAAAATGTACAACTGAAACGAAAATAGATTTGGAAAAAAAAAATTGCGATTGGTTGCTATTAAAAAAATCTTGAGATTTAATAGCACGAGTTTTACTTACATTATTTACATTATTCAGACTTATCCTAATCTTCATTGCCATATTCACAACGTTTCGGCCGTTGTACGCTCCGGCCTACTTCAGAATTTCGAAACGAACCCTTTATTTCATCCAAGAGGGTAGATGGTTCTAGTTTCACATGCCATGCCTCTTCCGGATGTCTCAGTTATTTCCCTTTAACTCAACTCTCCAAGTTGGGTTCCCCACTGCTGTGGCCTGATATTGAACTCACAGCTCTTTTGGTCGAGTCACTGGATCTAACCAACGTCTTTATCCACTGGGCCTTATAAACTAGACCAAACTACCCCGGTAAACGAAATAAAAAGTTCGGTTCGAAATTCCATTCACCTGAAGAAGGCCGGAGCGTACAACGACCGAAAGGTTGTGAATATGGCAATGAAGATAACAGTCCGAATAATGTAAATAATCATAATATGTCATCTCAGAGATATAGACAGATATCCAGAGTTTTGCGCCAAAGAATTTGTATTCAAAAAACAAAAGTACTTGGGATTTATTTACAATATTTACATTGTCCTCATCTTTCTCATATTAACGACGTTTCTGGCGTTGTCCGCTCCGGCCTTCAGGAACTGAACCCTTTATTTCGTCCAGTGTATATTTCTAGTTCCATGCCTTTTTTGGATATCTCAGTTTCAGTTATTTCCTCCTTTAGTAACTCAACTCTCCAAGATTTTGTTCACCTCTACTGTGGCCAGGTATTGAACTCGCAACTCTTTGGGTCAAGTCCCTTGATTACAACCAACGCTTTTATCCACTGGACCATGGATATCACGTAATCTTGTGAAATTCCAATGTATATCACCTGAAGAAACATCGTTAACATGACAGACATAAGGACAATAGTCCGAAGATGGATATCACTAGAGATTTATTAACCTGGCTTCTGCAAGAGTCAGTGTATGTGCCCCGTTGTAGCACTCGGCCCTGTATGTTCCAGTCAGAGATATTTTTCAGGTGTTCAGGTTTCCATTCGGTTTTCTAATGTTGAAAAGTAATTGCTAATTAGGAAAACACTGAATATGCAAATTGAATGCTTGGCGGCATTTACGTAATTTAGCAATAAATACTTCGTTTATAATTTTAATAAAATAGGATTTTATAAGCTATGTAATTTTATATATGTACCTAAAACGTTTAAAATAAATTTTTAAATTAAAGTCTGAAGCTTTAATTTTAGTTTTAATTGCAAGCTAATACATTAAGTTTAATATTCCCAATAAACAAATACTTTGGCGTATTTCAAAACAAATTTAAATTGATTGGGATCTTTCTACTTATCCATAAATTCGTCTATATTGACAGATGTGTCAACAATTCGCTTTATTAAAAATCTTTCATGAATAAAAATTTTCTGAAACATTGAGAAAAATTAGATTAAGTTTAATCGGAATTGAAAAAAAACTTAGTTGAAAATATCACAGAAAACCATAAAAAAAAAAATATCCACTCAGTCTTAAAGACAGAGGATTTTTTTTTTTTTTGCTGTTGAACGATTTATTGAAAGCCTGATGTTTTGTAAATTTAACTAAGGGGAAAATAACTACAACAATTACAGTGTAACCCGGATATAAGAGAGTTGTCGGGACCAGAAGAAGTAGTCTTATATCCGGGTTTGTTTAGGTAAGTATGGGAACACTTTGGGACCAGAGAAAATCTCTTATACCCGGGTTACACTGTACATGAATACAAAGTGAACGCTTTTTATTAGCTATCCAGTAATCTTAAATGTTTAAAATTACTGACGTATTCTATTTTATTGAATTAGAAGCAATTTGGCTTTATAGCCTTATGAAAACGCTTGTTAGAAAATTCCTAACTTTACAATAGTTACTGCTCTTATGTCGTACGAAGCTCTGCATTTGCAAAAATCGACATGTTTATACATACAAATACAGGGATTTTCTTGAATTATAGTAAGCTTTTCCACTTAGAATTAGTAAATAGTTTTAATCTAATATCACTTGGCCACTACAAATACAGGTTTTAAATTTCATAAATTTTTCTAATTAACCGTTTAAGCCCTCAGAGAAAAATAACGTAATGCTTAGCCACCGGTTAAACGGTGGTAGAGGAAAATGACGTAATGCCCAGCCACCGGTTATACGGTGGGAGAGGAAAATGACGTAATGCCCAGCCACCGGTTAAACGGTGGTAGAGGAAAATGACGTAATGCCCCGCTACCTGTTGAACGGTGGGTAAACACTAACTATTTTTATATCTACCGTGAAATATTACATATCAATTCTTTGCGAATTTTGACTCAGGAGGCAGAAGGATTAAAATTATTCAGGAATGCAGGGGTCAAAGGGTTAAAAATAAAATAAAGATTGTAAAAAATTTATTGAATTTTTTTTCTTAATACTATAGTGTCCAGAATACATATTCATTTAAGCAATTCAAAGCTTTTCTAATTAAAAAAAAAGTCTTATTGCACGCCTTAATTTACGATTTGGAGAAGACTGTCTGTAAATGGAGATCCTGTTTGTCAAAAAGAACATTTGGTGATTTAACGTGTCCTTATAATATGAATATTAAGTGATAAAAAAAAAAAAAAAAAAAAAAATCTCAAAATTTCATAAAATTAAATTACTAGCGAGTAAGGGATGGGAAAAAAAAATACCAAGATTTTCTAAAACACGTTTCAAAAAGAATTTTATTCAATTTCATTCATACGTCCGGAAAGTTATTAAAATCCGGCAATTATTTGATTTGAGAATTTCCAAGATCCTATAAAGGATAAAATTTACAAAAACCCTTTATCTTCCTTAACAAGGACAAAGATTGATAAAATTAGTTTTATATTTTCGGCTTTTTTTTCTCTGTAGGGTGGGGGGTGCCTATATAGATACACCTACACACACGTTTATATATATATATATATATATATATATATATATATATATATATATATATATATATATATATATATATATATATTTCGAGAAATGTCGGTCCCTAGCGTTATAATCTAACTAGCTGTAAGTGCTATTTTGAAACCAGCATAGTTATATAGTGGTGTGCTATACAATGTTATGTATTTTATTATAATGTATTTACATTGCCCTTCATCTTGCATTGTAGAGTAGCTGACCAAAACTAAATGGCGGTACCCATGAGAAATTATTGTCAGCATCTTTATAATCATTTCCACTAAATGGCAATTTCCTGTTTTTTGCAAAACTGGCCACAACTAGAAGCATGTAACAGTTGAAGTGTTAATCAATCGGAGAAAAAAAAATTACTGCCAAGCATGATTTTCGATGTTAAATTCATTCATTTCTAAAACAAGGCTTCAGAAATTTCTATGAGCCTCATATATAACCAATGACAATTAAATATTTTCAATTAATATTTTTAATTATTTTCTATCTGTTAAAAATAAACAAGTTCGTGACCGAACTTTGAACTCCACCTTTAAGAAAAATACTGTGAAGAAAAAGGTTTTCGAAATTGTTCCCGTGTTCATTCGCGCGGGATAACTTTTGTATAGTACTGATTTACTAAGCTTAGCTCAAGTGTGGCAGGCGGCCGCAAGTATGGAGTACCCAGTGTAGCGTGAACTTAGTCGTAACTGATTTAGCAAGACAAGCTTGCTACATATTACACCACGTCGATGTGCCTCACCTTTATACAGTATTAAGACCCCCGACCCCCGATTTAGTTCATTACCAAAATTTCGCGATTCTGTCCTTTGCCGCCGCCAATTGAATCTTGTTGCGACCGAACTTTGAACTCCGCCTTTAAGAAAAATAGTCAGAAATCTGCACTATTAAATTAGGGGGTTCGTCCCTTCAGGCAATAATTCGAGAGTGTTAGTGTCATTGTCGGTTATTTGTGACATCCCAAAAAGATAAAGTGATAAGAGATTTTTTTTTTTTTTTTTTTTTTTAATATCCTCTGGTTTCATGCACGAGTATTCGCTCGCTTTAAGCTACCTTGCGCCAGATTCTGTTCGAGAGCATATACAGAAATATTAACACTTCAACTGATGTCTGTAGTGAGTAGGGAAGGACTACAGATGCACCAATATTCCAACAGACAATTGGGTCAATATTTATTATGTACAGGTACATAATTGTGGCACAAGGACGAAAATGGGGAGGGTTTGAGGCTGGTCTTAACTAACTATCCTCTACCTAGCTAATCCTATTCACGGCCCATTCATACATTACAATTTACCCATTCACCATAAGAACTCGTCCATCACCAAGCAATCCTTCATGCACCATAATACCACATCCTCTCTAGGAGGACCTACAAAACGCGCCCTATGACATAAAAATTTAATGATGCTAAAATCATATATAAAAATCTATGATGAATAATGAGAGGGGAGGGAGATGAACACAATAAACTAAATGTCAACACAAAATAAACTAAACATAACTGATGTTAGTAGGGCCCGTCGAACCTTAGAAAAAAAAAAAAAAAAAAGAGGCCACTGTATTTTGCCCATTTGGACAAAATCAAGAGGCGCTCTCGCTAAGGTTCTAATCTTCATCTTGACAACAGACAATCGGGTCTGGTGTGAAAGTAAAAACTCAGCCACTAAATAATGGCTAAAATTTTTGGCGGTCTTTTCAGCTATCACTCTTCCCAACCAACCTACCTACCTTCAATTTACAGTTCGGAGTTCTAGTCTAGAAAGTAAGGAAACCCGGAACATTTCCCTAGTTACAGCCAATATAAACGATTTTAGTTCTATTAGCCATTTCAATCTTTTGAGCACACAAATCCTTAGATAAATGAACAATGGCTAAAGTTATTTACAATAAATACTCAATTGAATCTGAAAATCCACGTGTTGATCTTTTCTACGGTTTATCAACCCTTTATGGATTATTTGAAACCGAGACATTTTCCGGTTTTGTTGCGAGTGAATATTCCATTAACAATGACTTTCCCCATAAGTACTATTTAATCCATAACTGCGGGAAGGATGTGATTCATTTCTTCCAAGGGTATTTTTGCGCGTAAGTAAATGTAACAAACCCGATTAGAATCGAACTCTGCTCTCAGATTTCTTATTCAGTGCCGCGTTCCTTTACACCACACGCACATCCAAGAATCTGTGGATATTCGAATTTAAATTATAGCTAGAAGGAATCAACCCAAGAAAGAACGGGAGTTAAGCCCCTTATTTTGAGAGGGCGGGGTACAGTTAATATAAGCGTGCTCATTGGCCAAAATTAACCACCTAATGCTGACGTAGACAAAGTGCGAAACACGAATGAACGGTCATTTTTGTTGTGCACCCACTGCCGCAACAGAACGTGCTAGACACGAAGTTACACCCACGCACTGCTATGTCTCCTATAAGGAATTCACACGCAGAGCACCGAAGTCTTCAATCCTTTCCGTTGTATTTTATTGGTAAGAAATTCCACTCAGCATTCTCAGAACTTACTTTGCGGAACATATTGCCAAGAAGGGGATTTCTCGACGATTTGGATCTTAATCTCTAAGTCTAACGCCAACCATTTTCTATCCTACATATCCATATGTGTACTTCCTCCCGTTACGCCCTTGTAGCGACTTCATTCAGTAACCCTCTACCTTGAGTTGATCTTGGGCCTTGTTGAGTGAATAATTTTTTTTTAAATCCTCAGTTAAGTTTCTTCTACTGACTGCTTTGCCGTCAGATGAACACCAGTTATCTTTTGGTTTCCAATTTCGCAAAACTGACAACAAACCAAAGATTTATTAATTTGGCTTTTGCAAGAGTATCTGCCCCGTTGTTGCAGCCAGCACTAAATATATCCATCAAAATATTTTTCAGGCATTCTTAGGTTGCAGTAGTTATTCTTTACTAGTGTTGAAGAGATTGCTCAGGTGAACAGTTACACGAATTAGAAAAAAAATATGGATAAACAAGAACGAATTATTTAGCGGTCTTTACGTAACAGATATTAAAACCAAGGACAAATGATACAAATATAATCTAGTCTGTAGCAGAAATAAGGACTCAAAGGGTTAAGTCGAATTTGAATTCCTGCGTTGAGTTATAACATGCTTCCATTGAAACAATACTTTGAACAACTAAAACATCAACTACAGGATAACTGAAAAGTAACTATTTTATGTATTAGTGGCCAGCCAGGAATCCCTGTGACTGTTTAGGAGTAAGTCTACTATACTAAACCGAGACGTTGAAAGAATTTGAAGAGCGAATACAAGACGTTATGGTCTTCCATACCACAACCTTCCTAGCTAAATCAGTTGACGCGTTCCTAGGTGGCTCGAGGAGCTAGTTGCGAAATCTGGTGCCCATATCGAATTTTAAATAAAACCTCATACTTAAACGCTTTCTTATTCATTTCTTGTAAAAATTATGGTTAATAAATAAATTATAAGTATTTTAAAATGGGGAGTTGCTTTCCAGTCACATTGTTTCAAGAAAATACTCTCACTTATACTGGAGTTTTCAACAAAGGCCATAAATATTTCCACTTTCAATTCCATGGAATATTTACATCACCGAATTTTCCGTATCGTCGATACGTTTTGGACGTATCGTACAAATCTTATGGGGACAAAGGATTCTAAAATAAGGAATGTCATTTGTTTTAGGCCAGGTTTTATTTCAATTTTGAAACTTCCCATCTTTAAGTCAATGTTTATTTGGCCAAAAATCCACTTTTTAATTAAAGTCGGTTGACGTTCTAATTTTCTGGTTAAAATTAGATTGTGAACTTAATGTTCGCAGCATTATCTACAATATTCATCAAGATGGACAAATTACAACCTCTTTAAGGCATACACATGTAAGATACTATTATCATAGTTAAATATTTTTAAGTTTTCCTAGTGCTGACTTGTTAAATCTTAACTACTCTAAAGACGTGGGGGTGGACAATATTACAGTACCTAGAAAATTCAGTCTTCCAGTTAAAATCATATATATATATATATATATATATATATATAAAGGACCTAGATTTAAACAAGTTCAATTATCAATGAATTCGAAAGAAGCGATTAAACATTGCTAGGGGGAAATGAAAAGATTTGCTTAAATTAGTAGCGTTAGAATTAGAGTTTATAGAAAACATGTTTTGGTGGCTTATTTCGGAAGGATTAAAAATACGTACAAAGTGTATCAACTTCATTTCGCTTACAATTGCTATCGAAAAAACACTGACTAATTAGTACATGTATGGCGCTGCAAGATAAGTGGTAGGGAACTGAATCAGGTGACTCGAGTGAGTGGGTAATCATAACAGTTACGGGACACGCTGAGAAGAAAGTCTATTTATAGCCAATTTACTAGTTAACTTTGGGATTTAACGAAACCGAATTTAAATTCCTAAAGAACAAAACATGCTGGGGAAAAAAAAATCTTTTTTTTGGGTGCCGGTAGAAATAATTGGTTTAAAAAGAAAATTAAAAAAAAAATAAAATAAAATAAGCGAGCGATAAATTGCGACTGTTTTTTCTAAGCGTACCCCATAAAAAAAAACAGTAAAGCCTCAGATTAACTTTTTAAAAGATTGTCTGTAATGTAATCGATCTTGGCAAGACATCTAGATTTCAGTCACTTTCTTAAGTCACGTGACTTCCCCGTCTTTTCTGCAAATATTTTCATGGTAACAGCCCCCCGGCCCGTACCCCGACTACATGAATTTAAGCGTTGAACTAGATTAGATGCAACCGCTAATTCTACTCCAGTTTTTTTTTCTCGCACTCCCCCACCTGTGGAAATCCGATTTCTTGCTTCTCTGCTAACTACAATCTTCAAAAATGTAAATGCAACGTCACTCGCCATGAACCCTGTTCCTTTGTCCTTTCCTCAATCCTCCACATTCTCAGTCTCGTTCATGTAAGCCACCTGCGTTCTAGTGGCATTATCGCCTTTGTAAATATATATACATATATATATATATATATATATATATATATATATATATATATATATATATATATATATATATATATATATATATATATATATATATATACATATATACATATATATATATGTGTGTGTGTGTTTGTTTTATAGAGTCATTAAGTGAACTTTTAGATCTAGTCTACTGTAAACTTTTGGATTTTAGATATACATTTTTTTTTTTTTTTCGGAAAAACTTTCCAGCACAAAAGCTTAAGAAATATTCCTTTCTTAAAATTGCGTGCAGGAAAAAAATTTCTAACACTAAGGGTTTTAAACACACGGTACAACAGAAGTCATTAATAAATTTAGTTTCATTTAGTTCCGTAAATGTCCAATGCTAAGTGACAGTGAAAATTTCAGGATTTTTTTTTTTTTTAGTGCATTTTAAAAGAAATATCACTAGATTTTAAGCACTTTATCCTCAATAGATTCTAAAGCAAAGTCTACTTGCTGATGCAACTAAAATGCAAGTTATATTCCCATGTCATTTTTGAAGAGTAGAGGAGTTAATGTTAGGGATGGGGAATATTGCTGCAAACAAGAGAAGAGTCCATATGTAAAGTTATCTTAAGCAACAGCATCCTAATCACGAAAATAACTTGTTTAGGATTATCATCTAAAATAAAAAGGTGGGGGTAGTTTTATTAGAACCATTTACCTTTAAGTACCCCACTGCACATATTCTATAATACAAACCAGTGTGTCTACATTTCCCCCATTCATGCAACCAGATCTAATTTCCATCTTAGTAGGGACGACAGTCTGCTATTGTAACACGAGCGCTAGTTGAAGTTAGCGTAACAACGAGCCCAGGTTATTTTTGATAATAACTGATCCTTTTAAAGAGTGTAATATATATATATATATATATATATATATATATATATATATATATATATTACACACACAAGAAATGTCGGTCCCTAGCGTTATAATCTAACTAGCTATAAGTGCTATTTTGAAACCAGCATAGTTATATTTTGGTGTGCTATACAATGTTATATATATTTTATTATAATGTATTTACATTACCCTTCATCTTGGCCATAACAGCCATTTAATAAGGCTGTAAGCATGTAACAGTTAAAGTGTTAATCAATCGGAAAAAAAAAGATTACTTCCAAGCATGATTTTCGATGTTAAATTCATTCGTTACAATCTTAAAGTTCTGAACAAAGGCATCAGAAATTTCCATGAGCCTCACATATAACCAATGACAATTAAATATTGATAATTTACAAATTTCCTATCGGTTAAAAACAAGTTCGCGACCGAACTGAACTCCACCTTTAAGAAAAATACTGCGAAGAAAAAGGTTTTCAAAATTGTTTCTGTGATCATTCGCGCAGGATAACTTTTGTATAGTACTGATTTACTAAGCTTAGCTCAAGTGTGGCAGGCGGCCGCAAGTATGGAGTACCCAGTGTAGTGTGAACTTAATCGTAATTGATTTAGCAAGACAAGCTTGCTACATATTACACCACGTCGATATGCCTCACCTTTATACAATATTAAGACCCCCGATTTAGTTTATTACCAAATTTTCGCAATGCTCTGTCTTTTGCCGATACGAATTGAAAAATCTTGTCTTAGTCAGCTTCCAAACCAGATTATTTTTATTTAACGAGAATTGAAAAACTCTTGATTTCTTAGATCGAAATATTTCAGTCCAAATTTATATTTACACACAACTGAATTCTTTTTTTTTTTTTTCCCCCAATACAAAGTTTAGTAAATAATATCCTTTTCGTTCCACGATCAAATGTTTTGTGTAGAGATTTATTTGGTATACAAATAAAATGTTAGCATCGGTACTACTATACAAATTGGTATTACTATGGAAAGTGAAACTGCGCATAATATTAAATTTAACCTTAATACTTTTATTCCTTAATTTTTAAACTTTACAATATTGTGAGATTATATACTTCAGATGTTATTGTAATTGGACACATCGTATTTGAAATACCCCCCCCATTTTAAAATCCATTACGTCTATCGGCCTGCGCATCAGAGAAATCAAAACACGTCAGGTATATGTCGCATCCTGTATTTAAAAAGGGACTTGTAAGAAATCTTCCATTTGAGTAGAATTTTTATTTTATCTTATTTTTCTTACTGTTTTTAGCACCCCCACCAAAATCTTGCACATCTTTTACCTATAGCCGTTATCTATTATTCCTCTTCACCCCAACTCCTCGGTGGAGGGGGCAAATAATTTGCATTACTCTACTGAGCTAAATCCAGATCCCAGGGACTGCAGCTGAAACTAAATATCCTCTTTACGAGAAAGAAAAAATAATATGGGCGTTTTAGCCCGACAAGTGGTGAGATTTTTTTGCTCGCTCGCTTTGTATTGCATTTCATGACAGGAATTATTATAGAAACAAATTAAGGAAACTCGGCGCGCTGTTGTAAGACAATCAGTTCAGTAACACGAATCCAGAGCGTTCTGCATTCACTTTGCACTAATACCATTGAGAAAAGCATGAATACATCTCTCCCTTAGTTATCTGTTAAATAGAGTAGCCTTGAATGGCAACCAATCTAAGAGAAAGATTGGTGACTCGACAACAGGAGAAAGCAATTACAAAACCTTTCTTTCCCCAGATAGACATGACAATTTATGGATATTACAAAGACAAGCTGTCGTAATCGACGACTGTCGACATCCTCAATATAGCGTTAAAATTACAAATTCAATTTTACTTCTCAAAATTAAATGTGCAGAATGTTCTAAGTGTATATTTGCGGTAGCAAGCTGTTTTTTAATATACTAAGGTTCCCCCAACACAAAGCTCAAAAGCCATACGTGATAGAGGTTTACTGAACGTAAGAGGTAGAAAATGAACTGATTAGGATAAAAAGGATAGATAGCCACTAACTCCCAACTCTAAGATATTAAGAATGTCGTTTTCAGAGAAGCATTCATGCGGGAGTTTGTTCCACAAAATAGAGGAACTCTAGAAAAGCAGTCGGAGTGTAAATTCCGACTTACGAATGTAATACGGAGGAAATGTGGGCGAATCGACTCCTTGGATGTAGCATGGCGAGTGCTAGCTGGATAGGTCTGGAAAAAAGGTATTTAGAAATAAGCCAGCCTCATATCTTTAACTAAAAAAAAAAAAAAAAAAAAACAACTTAAGTAGCTTGCTATTTTGGAGAGGGCTAACTTTGCTGGAAAAAATGGTGTTACAAGTGATATTTGTATTTACTACAATGCAAAATAACTTCCGCTCGAGTGAAAAAAAAAAAAAGACTTATTTTACCATTTCTAAGGAAAACAGAATACATAAAATTCCTTATTCCAAAAATACAAGAACAAGAAAAGCCACCAACCTTCTACCCGGCTGCTTCAGAGCCCCCGATATTGATGGGAGTACAGAGAGATAATAAAACAAATGATATTTATTTACTTAGCGTAAAGCGATCCGTTTGGTCGGAGGAGTTTATCTTTAGACGTGAGATTTGAGCCGACATGAAATCTATATCATCATTCATTTTAGCTTTGGTATTAAGTAAATATAGTCATCTGGGTTTTAGTTACACTAATACACGAGGGAGGTAAACATTACGAAACCTGGATAACATAAATAGATCTCTTAGCCATCACTTTGGTCAGCGGAATTGGATCATAGCCAATGAACACTAAATGTAATCTAATATTTGATAACGATTCCCTGGGAATCCATCGTCTCTAAGGATTGCGTAAAATCTTAACAAAAAGACACAAACTATATATATATATATATATATATATATATATATATATATATATATATATAATTGGCTTCTGAGGAAGATATACGTTGGCTATATTTAAAAACGGTCTAACAACTTCAATAGTTTTAATACCAAAGGTTTATAGAATAGCAATAGTCTTGCAAAGATACTCCGTACGCTCCATAGTTTCATCCCCTCACTCCAAAGTAGTGATAGACTATAACAAGTCAAAGAAAATTAAAATGTAAAGATTATCATTTGAGAAAAAGCTGTTGCCATGAGCGATCCGATTTATACAGAGAAATAAAATCTTCGGTTAGAAAAAATTTTAGAATTTCGATTTACTTAAGAAAATTTACACCAAATCATTATTCGTATTTTTTTTTTTTTTTACAAACACGTGTAATATATACGGTAACTCCCACCCAGTTGTAATCGCTCCTTAAATGACAAATGCAATGTCAATGTTTAAATTGAAAACAAGATTAATGGTTAAAATTAAGAAATATTAAATGTTTGACAAAGATTAACGGTTTAAATGAAATTAAATGTATATTGATAAATATATTTATAAATACTCAAACTGACAAAGTCAAAAACGAACGCATTTTTTAAAATTCTTTTGTGGAGAGGGACACCCTGTATTTGAATAGTTTTGTTAGGGAAAAAATATGGAGACTAGACAAGTCTCCTTGAAGAAAATGCTACCGTAGTGATGTTTGGCATTAAAAATTTAGTGCCATTTGAACATATCTGAAGAATATGGTCAAAGTTTTCAGATTAGCAGAAAAGAAAACGCAAAAGAATTGGATTTTCATAAACGCAAGAAATCTACCACCCACACATCCATTACATCACAACGTATATTATTAAAATATATTTTTTTTTATATTTATCATCTTTGTTCTTCTATTCATTCACACAAACTCTAGGTCCACCTTCATATGAAAGATCATGGCTCTCCCCAACTTCCTGTCTTTTGTTGCTCTAGGTAATTTTTGATCTTTTACCATCCCTTCAAGTCATGTTTCTGCCATTCATTCACAAAAATATGTTCATTAAGTTGCTTTTCCCACCGATTCTCGTGATTTCAGTACAATCTTGAATATTGAATACACGGCAAGAAACATTCAAATGTGTAATTTCATTTGTGCGCAGAAATCGACAAAGAAATCCAAGTTGTAAGATTTTCCAGAGATTCGAAATTAAATTTATTAAGGTTATAAATACACTACTTAGATGAAAGAATGTCTCATTGACAATCAAGTGCGTCAAGCTTCATTTTTAGCGACATTGATCATGTACAAAAATTAACAGCAACTAGCAGATAAAGTTTTTATTTTTATTTTATACACTGATGTTCATCTAATACAACGTTGAAGAGCCACTCAAAGTAGAGGCTTACTAAATGTGATGATACCCAGAAATCAAGGCAGCAAAATTTATTGGATCAGAAAGACCATGTCTAAGCGTTGAACCAGGCACAGAGTTATGCTCGCATGATTGACAATTAAAAGGACCCACTAGGTGTGGTCTGGGTGAGTTACGAAGATTACTCGAAGCTGACGTCTCCGACTCACACGGATCTGTTAGTGATTAATTTCTACTGGAGAAATACCATGTAATTTTTTTTTTAGGGAAGCATTGTCTGGCAATATTGCGTTTAAAAAGCAGACCTTTGCAGTCATTAATAAAAGTTGTAGTCTTACAAGCGATGGTTACGAACGATAACGGTCAAATAAAAAACAAAAAAAAAACAAAAGCAAACAAAATGTGTAGACACTTTCCACCATGCCAAAAGAAAATTACTCTGCCCAGTGCATACCAAGCCTAAATACAAACACGAGAGAGCGTGTAAATTCCTCTCTCGAGTGGTATACATTCTTATAGGGATCCGTTCCTGTGCTGGTAGTATCATAGCTATGACTAGCGGGCCGAGTGAAGACACTGGTCCCCACGTTAAAAACCGACCTTGTGTCACAACCTGACTCGGTCGGAGAGGGGGGGGTCTTTCAAGTAAATATAGGGGAGAGAGAGAGAGAGAGATCTTCCTCTGAAGGATTTTATCAAGGCAATCAGAGGATAAAACGCGTCAGCTAAGTATACTTTTCCTCTTGTCTCTTAAGAGATACACTCCATCTGAGATGAGATTATATATTAGTTCTCTAGTTTTGGGTGGCAACGAGTGTAAGACAAGGGAAGCTTTGGATTAATGAAAGGATGAGAAGGCAACGGGAAATCATTCCATCTTTGAAGAATGCATGGTGAGGGCGGAGGAGAAGGAAAAAAAAATCACATCGAAAGTATCTCTGGAGAGAGTCTTGATCGCTTACGTCAAAGATGAACATGACAAACGTATTTGCTACAATATCTAAGTACAAGTACCAACTGTTTATCACTGAACTCGGAAAGATAAACATCTGCTTACTAACCGAAATTATCCGTACTAGTGTTTTTTCACTGGTAAAAGTTTGTAGAAATCTGTTTTTCTCATATTGAAAAAAAATGTCATGTTAAAAATTATTGTAAAGGACTTGTCTTTTACTATCCTTCCTCCCTAATACAATAAGGTTTCTACGTAAATAGTCAAAGATGCGGTTTAACATTTTGTAAATACCATTTTCAGATTATAGTTTTTAAGCAAACTTGAAATTTAGTCTTATTTCAAGAAGTAACGCTGAACTGATTTAAGTTAGATCTAATTTTAAACAATTATAAAATATTTTAATTAAAGCAATAAAAAAAAAGAACATGATAATAAAAAAATATCACCGTAAAGTGGTAATAGCGAAAAAACTATATCTATCTATATGACTGTAATAGGAAAACTGTAGTAGTTGCTGACGCGTTTTGTCCAATGTGGACTTTCTCAAAGCAAAAAACGAAATGAATTTATTTAAACAAAGTAACTATTTTTTTTTTTTTGTTACTTTGTTTAAATAAATTCATTTCGTTTTTTTGCTTTGAGAAAGTCCACATTGGACAAAACGCGTCAGCAACTACTACAGTTTTCCTCTTGTCATTTATAAATATTGTCTTTTCTACATAACAGATCACACACACACACACATATATATATATATATATATGTGTGTGTGTGTTACACACACACAACTTTTGGTCTTTGGTATCCATTTTTGAAAATTATGATTAAAGTGGATCGATAAACCAATTTAATTGGTATTTGTTAACATTGTATTTTGATATTATCATTGTTATTTCTTGTAATATTTTCCTTATCCGTTTTTATCGCTTTGACGAAATTTCTACCCCACCCCCCTTTAAAAAAAATAAATAAATACTGCTTCGCACAGTATTTTAAAAATATTTTCAAATCGAAACCTGTCAAATGCGTGAACAGTGACATTCTTATGACGGTTTCGAATAAAAGCGTCATACACTAAGTTTGGGAGTGATTGCATTTTTCAAACGTAATCTTTTTGGGGAGGGGGGGTTTAAGTTAAAACTGCAAAGATTCGTGTAACTAAAGCAAAACTTCTGAAAATTTATTTTTTAGATTCTTTGTCAGGTTATTCATTTATTTATTTCGAGACTTAATCATTTTTGAGAATTTTTAAAGTAGAATCGCTTGGAACGATTAAAATATGGCCCGAGTTTACAACATAATGGCAAAACTAAATCTTGGTTTTATGCCAGTTTATGCAAATATGGCCGCGAAGGAAAGCCAAAAGCCTAATTGAAATTAGAGACAAAATTAAAAAAAAAAAGTACAAAACATTCAGTTGGAATAAAGTGTTATTTAGAATTTAACACTTTTGTAACAGTAACACAAAATTCGGATCCTTTCTCAGCAGTATTTGCGTAAATATGTACAAAATTAGGTGATCAATTTTACAATCATTAAATCGAACCTTGATCATCTTAAAGCAAAATAAGATAGAAAAAATGCATTTTGATCCAGAAGGCTTACTTCAATATACATTAGACAAGAGCATGACAAATCCAATAGTTTTTTTGTAGTCTGTTCAAAAACCTTCAGACATAGCGAATATCAAATTTAAATGCTTCAGTCATGAAATAAAAACAATGGAAAGCATACGTACAGTGGGAAGAGAATGGAACTTAAAGACCTACTGAATCTAATTCCATACTTGGCTATAATTTGAAATGCCAGTTAAGTAATTTTATGAAGTTTTTATATTATCGCTTGAGGCCAATTACAATCTATGAGAAAGGTAAACATCGGGGGGAAAAAATAATGTGCACCAGCAAGGCATCGAGTGAGAAACTAAGATTTTAATAGAAATATGAAGGCGTGTAGGCTTATTTTTAATATTTTAAGTTGAAGAGAACATTAAAAATTATTCTTTCGTGAGGAAGTGCTACTCAAAGCACCTTATTTTGGTGGGTGGGGAGGGAGTTAAAAAGAAATAACCTGTGGTTATTGAAATTGCTTCCTCGCAGAATACTTTTACAAAACTGTTTTCTCAACCAGGTGAGTCGTTCAGACAAAAATAAATACAGAAATGAAATGTATATACATACTCAACTGCATGTGACGGCCTTCAATTGAACCAAAGTTGGATTACAAAGTCGGCTAATCGCTTATACAAGAAAGTCGGGTTTTTGTTTTTAATCTGCTTTAGCATGTTATGACGAATTATGAGTATTTTAAAGAGTCTTTAATTTATAATTATTTTCATTTTGTAATGTTGCATTATTTGCTTACAAAATAGGTAGAAAATATTCTATTTACCGGCAAAAGTGAATTGAGCATTCTTAGTAAAGTCATGTGTTACAGATACGAATTATAATTTGGCACCAATATCCTTCCGCCGCCTCCGCTCAGCACATCGAGGTGGGAAGAGATATGCCGATACGGGAGATCACTTCGAGGACCACTTTTGTAAGTGGTTAGAATTTATTTTTATGCAAAACAAAACCGAAATCTGATGAAAAACAAATCATCATTTGAGTATTTAATGATTTTTTTTTTTTTTTTTTTTGCTGCTGGTGGTGATCGAGTGTAATAAAATAGTTACAGGTAGTAATATGACAAAACTGGGTAGATCTAAAAGGATATTACTTGAAAAGATATGAAAAACGAAAAGAATAACTCATTTAATAGTATTTATGACGCAAAATTTTTTGCTTGTAGATTCGTGTGAATAGTAATTCGAGTTTTATCGAACATTCGATAATGAAAATGGATAGAATTCAGTACATTTATAATTTAAAAGTTTAAAGATGACAAATTCAATATTTTTTTTTGTAGTCTCGATTAAGAAATTACCTCAAGTCAAAATAAGGTCAAAGAAGAATCGTTTTCTGGTTTGATATTGAAGTCAAATATAAAATTTAAATATTTTAGGTTTTAAACAGGTGTCTAGCGCAAAAAAATTAACTTGTGCTAATATTTACATCTTTACATTAAAATCTCTAAAAATAAAACGCTGAAGCTCGCAAAAATAAAATTAAAATTCTGTCTGAATTACTAGAGTTGGTCTAATATCCTTATCTTTGTTATTACTATCCTAACACTCCGACCGTAGCGCGCCTTGGCTTTGATCCAGATAACCCCCCAGGGAATTTTAAACTAAATTCTTTAAACTAGCTATATATAAACATTTACTTCGACTGTAATACGAATAATGTCTACCAATTACCAAATTAGTTAAGACTTCAAGAAATTTAAGAAATTTCAACCCAATTTAAAAGTTGGGAAATTTAAACAAAATCTAGTCCGTTTATAATAATGAGTAGTTTCATTGGAGGAGGAGATGAGAATTCTGGAACATTCGAATGTTTTCAGGAATTTTCAAGATAGCATTAAAGAAATAAAAATTACAATTTTTACTGTATTATTTTGACAAAACCATCTTGGAATAGATAGTAAGTAAAAACATCGAATAAGTATTGCTTATATACGCACACTGGGTTGGTTATAAATATACTATCTAAACCAAAGACCCTGTCTTATTGACAATCAAGTGCGTCAAGCTTCATTTTCAACGACATTGATCATGTACTAAAATTAACAGCAACTAGCAAATAAAGTGTTTATTTTTATTTTATACACTGATGTTCACCTAATACAACGTTGAAGAGCCACTCAAAGTAGAGGCTTACTAAATGTGGTGATACCCAGAAATCAAGGCAGCAAAATTTATTGTATCAGAAAGACCATGTCTAAGCGTTGAACCAGGCACAGAGTTATGCTCGCATGATTGACAATTAAAAGGACCCACTAGGTGTGGTCTGGGTAAGTTACGAAGATTACTCGGAGCTGACGTCTCCGACCCACACGGATCTGTTAGTGATTAATTTCTACTGGAGAAATACCATGTAATCTTTTTTTTTAGAGAAGCATTGTCCGGCAATATTGCATTTTAAAAGCAGACATTTGCAAGTTATTAATAAAAGTTGTAGTCTTACAAGCGGCGATTACGAACAATAATTGTTAAAAATAAAAATATAAACACTTTCTACCGTGCCAAAAAAAATACCATGCCCAATACAGACAAAGTCTAAAAACAAAAACAAATCAAAACATATATATATATATATATATATATATATATATATATATATATATATATATATATATACCAAAAAGTACCCACTCTTTAAATAATAAACAGTAGTGTTAAACTTGGAAAAAAAATATTAATGGTTAAATTAAGTATCAACGTTTGTTTTATTAATAATTTAAATTAAATATTTTTATTGAATTATTTTGACAAAACTATCCGGGAATAGATAGTAAGCAAAAAAACATCGAACTACTGTTGCTTAATATTTTGTTTATAGTAGTAAAATTTAAAGGAAATTGAATAAACTGCCCCGAAAAGAAATCTTAAGTATTGCTGAGAGATATATACAGATACTCACTCTGGGTTAGTGACACGAAACAGCGAAACGTTCCTCAGTAGTCCAGCTTAAGGTAAGAAGGAAGGGTGAACGCGTCCAGAGGTAGATAAGAGATGCAGCCGGCACCAACAACCTACTATATAAGCTTTCGGTTTTCGGCTGCTTTCAACTAGGGAGGGAGGTGCCACCTTCATAACCAATCTCGATTCAAGTAAAAACATGCGTCACCAATTAGCAAAATTTTCGTTTCACTTTCGCACAATAATTTAGTGATCAAAACTTTTAAAAACTAACAAGCAAATCGAAGTTCGCGTCCGAAAAGAAGACTTTTTTTTTCTTTCTTTCTTTCAGACAATATCGAAATAAAGTGGACAACAATAGAAAAATTTCTTACCCCGGTTTTCCAAGCGTCCAGCAAGAACTTGAAGAGTATTCAACTGGCAAATGGTATGTGCCAAATTCCTCCGATTTCGCGTGTGCCTAAAAATGGAGCGAAGCTTTACGCACGCCACATGGATATTTAAGGAGCGGGTAGACAAACACGATGGTTGTTGCCAGTGAAGTGGGTGCGGTGAGAGAAAGGCAGCAGCGGTGATGAAAGCGGGTTGTTGCTGACGGCAAATCCCCCTCCATCACCTTTTTCTTTTTTGTAATTAAGGATAACTACAAGAAAGAAGATAGTTTTCTATGTCTTTGCTGACACCGAGTTTACAAGTGAAGCTGGTGGTGGGACCAGTTGCAACATACACACTTTCGCTCAACTATATACATATTTTTTAATTCTTGGTCTTCGGAACCGTTTCTAAAAAATATAAAACTAGTTTACCTATAAAAACTGGCAACTATATTTAAATAATTTTGCTATAGCATTGGTTGTATTTTCTGCATGAATATTCTATAATTTTTAGTTCTCTAATTTAATTCTATTATTGCATGAATGAAAGAATTAATGATTTTTTTTCATTAAAAGTCAGTCAGTTATGTGCCATGCGTGATACACGCATATGCGGTCATGTATCTTTCGATACATGACTGACGAGGCATATTTTTTTTCCCCGCAGTAGGTTGGCATTTCTTTCTATGGTAGACCAGTTGCCATCGAAGGCTATAGAACCCGACCTGTTCTACTATTTACCCATAGCTGGGGGGAAAGAGGATTCATACCTTTCCCAAGGGGTATTAGCACGTAAGTGAATGCAATGGATTCGACTGGAATCCGAGCCGCTATCCATTACTCCACCGTGCCTCCCATTAAAAGTAGAACCCTCCCTTAAAAAGTCTCTGAGTCGTTCCGTCAAAATAATAGTAACAATAAATGGTTTTACAATTTTCTTCAGAAAAGCAGAAAGGGATGTAAGACTATGATTTAATTTCCTCCAAATATTCATTCAAACATGTGGGCACCTCGAGGTGGTGTAATGTTTAGCAAGCTTGTCTCGCTAGAACAATTACCAATGAGTAGTGAGTTTGATCCTCACTGTGTGCCCCTTACTTTCGGCCTTGTGCCACATCAAAGCTACGCTTGGAAAATCACTATTCATTAATACATGATCATCATCTTTTATGTGCCGTGTCTCTTCATGACGTAAGCGATTATGGCCCTCCACTTCCTCCTGTCTCTTGTAGCTCTTAATAAATTTTATCTTTTTGTTATTTTCACGCTCCAGTACTAGTGTACATGAATATTTCATCAAAATTGTTGTCCTTGCCAGATTAAATTATTATTCTCCTGATAAAGTTATTATATATAATTGTTATCCTAATAAAATTATTATTCTCCTTTCTACTCACGTTTTCACACATTTAACTGACCTGTGAAAAAATGCCTTGTGAATATCTGAACAAAGCCGATTTTGCGTTTCAAAAGCGACATAAAAACCTGTTGTGAAGAAAGTTTACCAACTATAATTTGGATACAAAACTGGAGACCAAGAAGTTGGCACCACGCACATGCAGTAATACCTGTGCAACAAATCTCAATCAATGGCTAACCAGGAAGAAAAAAATCTATGCCTTTCGTAGTGCCCAAGATTTGAAGAGAAAGCCAACCGATCACGCCACTGATTGCTATTTCTGTATGGTGACTTCAATTGCTAAGAGACTGTCAAAGAAAAAGAAATAGACAGTGCAATAACCAAACATTTCATCAGCTTTGCGCCTTGTCCCCCTTCATGAAGACATACCAGTCGCGGAAGCACCGGAATCCTATGATATTCAGGCAGATGATGGGGAAGGCAATGAAACCTCAGAGCCTGAAACATGAATTTCACATGACCAAGATTATTGTCCAGCATCTGTCTCTGGGCAACACCTTATAACTCAAAGTGGCCAAATAAATTTATTCCGAGATTTGGAACTTCACATGATTAAAACAGAACTGTTAGGTTCCAGGTTACAGAAGTGGAATCTATTAGCTGATAATGTACGGATTACCCATTTCCATGAACGTCACAAGGATCTAGCGCCATATTTCTTTATGGAAGGTGATTTGATGTGCTGAAATGATATCAGTGGTTTTATGTGTTAACTCAACATCAGTTACAATCTAGAGGAATGTCCTACTAAGTAAGGAAGTTCAACCGGTGTGCCAAGCAAGTAAAACAGTGTTATCCATGAAACATATTTTGACAGAATGTCCAGAACTAGCTATATCAAGACAGCAATTTTATAATACTGATTGCATGTTTGAAAATGTAAATGTGGATGATATGCTGTCATTTCTAAAAGTGGTCGGCCTCTGCAAGAAAATATAAAAACGAGAGAAAATAAAGTCAAAACAAATGTTTTATAATAAAAATAAAAAAAACAATTTAAAAATATCTACGAAGCCAGACTATAGATAAAAATCCCTGTTTGCAGAAATAAAACTAGGAAACTGAATATATAGAGAATAAATATTGGCTGCAATTCTTTATTAAAGGGAAGAATAACCACAGCAATGCAATTGTCTCTCGATAGAATCCCTCTTTGCAAAAGTGTTAATAAAACTTGATTTACAAAGTGATTTTGTTAAACACTTTTTTTATTCATGTATTGTGTTGGTGCATAATTATCAGGCACCCTTTAAACAATATTTATTATGAAAAAAACAAACAATAACATTTTAAAATGATTATTCCGGATTGTCATCTACAGACAGACTGTTTCGCTGTATCACAGCTCATCAGTGTGGCTAGACATCCGGCTGCCTCTAGCTAGGATCGAAACCCGACTGAATTGGCGTCAGTCGCAGATTCTACCACTAAGCCGAAGGTGAATTTAAGCGTATTTATTTTTTGATAAACACACAGTGACTGAGAGAACTCGATTCTATTTACCGAAGTGTCTTGCATTATTAGCCGTAATAGTCACTGTTTACAAACCCACACTTCCTTCCCAGAGAGCTCAACCGAAATAAATTTTTCAGGAGCATATATATTGTCATCCACAGACA
This sequence comes from Acanthosepion pharaonis, assembly GCA_903632075.3. Lineage (NCBI taxonomy): Eukaryota > Metazoa > Mollusca > Cephalopoda > Sepiida > Sepiidae > Acanthosepion > Acanthosepion pharaonis. The sequence continues at coordinate 147,327 of CAHIKZ030002337.1, forward strand.
GACTGTTTCACTGCATATATATATATATATATATATAAATTGTTGGTGTTAAATAACTATTATACCTGACGTACCTATTCTATTATTAATTGACTCTCCCACACATAAGTAGTAGTAGCGGTCGACAATGGGGCTCAGTGGCGTCCCGCGGTCTTTGACTGCACACGCCTCCTGTCGACCTCTGCGTGAACTTTAAGGGACCCGGACGAAGCTTTTGCCGAAGGGCAAGGTTTCGTCGGGGGTGGATAGGGCCTGAACCCGTTTAATCGGCTTCAATAGGCTATATTTTTGGCCGAGCCTACGGGCTCGGGAAAACCCACATAAAAACCGGCCTTGTGCCATATTCTTTTCCGTGGGTGAAAAGATAAATACCCAGTGGCGTCTCGCGGTCTTTGACTGCGCGCGCCTTCTGTCGAACTCTCTTCGTTAGCAGAGAGGAACCCGGACGAGGCTTTGCCGAAGGGCAAGGTTTCGTCCGGGGAGGTAGACAGGGCCTGAACTCGTCTAGGCGGGTTCAAAGGCTATATTTTTGGCCGACCTTACGGGCTCGAGGTTACCCACATTAAAACCGGCCTTGTGCCATATTCGGTCCTCGTGGGTGGAACGATAAATACTCAGTGGTGTTGAGTGAGTCAGTCGATGTCGGACATTGAAGTATCAACCATCACAACTAGATTGCTGCGTCATTAACTCTTATTTCAAGTCCCTAACGTTTTGTACGTCGGACTCTTTTAGGACAGACTTAGTGAAATATAAGCCTCCACTGTGAAAACTACTCTACAACAATAACCCTTTGAGGTTGATATGCCATAAAAAAAAACAGACCAAGCCAAACCAGAGGAAAGGAGACTATTCCTTGATTCCGCCCAAAACAAGTCTCAGATCAGTAATGTTTTACATTCAATCCCAGTTGGTCATGTAGTCCACATGAAAGAAAGTTACGACAATATGTTACAGCTACAGAGATGTATCAACTATGATCAAAATAACCGGCAATTTTGCGGAGATTTGAAGGTTGTTGCTCTCTTGCTCGAACTTCTTTTGGGTGAAAATGTTGATAGAGTAATAGGGGGAAAGGACAAAAATGCATGGAAAGCTTTCTAGTCAGTAGCAACCAACTTTCTGGGTAATGAAAGAGTAGAAAATTAAAAAAAAATTACTGGCAAAGGACCACCTGAAGCCATACAAACATCTCCACTGCATAATGTCGTTGAAGATCCACTTCTTAGACTCGCAACTTGGTTTTCCCTCAAAAGCTGTGGTGTTGTGAGTGACAAGCACGGTGAACAATTTCATCAGCAATTGAGAAAAAGTATCTGAGCAGGTGTAGTCTATTCATGCTGGCTGATTTTTGTTGGACTGTGACCAAAGATGATCCTTCTGTAGTTTACAAAATACAAACTAAGAAGCGACTTGTGGTTGCCGAATAACTGCGTATGTATCAATAAACACATATACTGCCATCTTGATGTATTTGTTTATTGCTCTGGCAACCTACACAGAACACCGACCTGAGTATGACGATAAACTATATCCGCGTCCTGGATAAGACGATAAACTGCATCTAAGGCCTCTGATTAGGTGGTTTTGAGGAATGTGAAACCGCATCTTGGTTGCTGGTGTTCCCAGGTCCACCCTGGCCCGAGGTGGTGGCACCTGTTTGGGGTTTGGGCATGGGCAAATGGTTAACTTCTAAACTGTGGTCAAAACACTATGAAAGTGTAAAAAAGGGTTTAATACCAGCAATACGTTTTTGTAAAGAGTTTATTGCCAGCAATAAATTTTTGTAGAAAAATTATTACCAGCAATACATTTTTGAAGGAAAAAATATTACCTGCAATATATTTTTGAAGGAAAAAATATTATCAGCAATGTATTTTTGAGGAAAAATATATAATTAGCAATACATTTTTAGAAAAAAATATTACCAGTAATTTTTGGAAAAAAATTATTAGCAGCAATACATCTTTGAAAAAATTATTACCAGCAATAAAAATTTTGTTGGCATTAAATAATTCATTGAGGTGTTGATATGCCGTAAAACCAGACAAACCAAACTACACAGAACAAAACAGAACATTAAAGCAGATTTTGCAAAGAAAAATTGTTTTTCTTGGTGACATTCATTGTAATCATGTGTATGACATAATTGACTAAATATCTATGAATCTAGAGCCAATCGTCCAATTTAAGGGTCATTTTCGAATTCAGCATTTCAAAATACATGAAAAAAATTTATTTCTGAAGTAGTTACCTTGTGAAAAATTGTAGACCATTATTATGATTATGAGAAAAGACAAAAGCATTTTTTTATTATTAAATTGTATTTTTAATTCTTTATAGAACCTTCAAAATTTTGCTTGAAATATATTCTCTTGCGTCAGCGCTTGACCATAAATTAGTATACGAAAGTTTAGCGTCTTTTTACGGTGAAAAATACATTGATTTGGAAATTCTTGCAAAAATCAAATAATTGTTGGATTTTAATGGAACTTTCCGGACTTATTCACAAATGAGTGAAATTATTTTAGAAGTGTTTCTTTTTTAGAAATCATGGTAATTTTTTTAATTTTTTTACATTTGTTGCCACCACTTATTTAATTTTATGAAATATCGAGAAATTCATTTTTGTAGTGCTTCATGCTTATATTAGTTATAAGAACAAATCCTTGGAGAATGTAAATCATGAAATTATTTTTGTAAAACGAGGCCCCAAGTTACAGAAAATTTGCTCTCAATCGTAAAACAAAAACATGCAATAAAATTAAGACATTATTTAATTAGAAAAGCTTTTTCTTACTTTTGCAAATTAGATATATTATGGACACTATTGTCCTTATAAAATAATCTTTTTAGATGAATAATGAATTTGTTTTTTGTTTTTTTTATTTTAATTTGAATAATTTATAAAGTTTTAAATCTTTTAAAATTCTGTATTAATTAGTACCGGTTAGGTGATAATGTTGTCAAGTAAAAATTATATTTACTCATCATAAATGGAAACGTTTACAATTCAGGGATTCTCAATGTTTTAAAAGTGCCGATTTTTTAAATACAGCCGTCCATACACGGCATTATGGGAAATAATCGATTGACAGATTGATTTATATTTTAATTGTATCCTTCCAGAAATTAGATTTAAACTAGATTTATTCAACCATTACAATGAGGTGATTGTGAGAGAATCAGTAGTCCTACTATGATTCATTATTTGCGGCCACAATCTTAACAACATTAGATATTCAGTTGATGGTATTGATAACAGACACAGAAAGGAAAACTCCTAATAGCAAAGGAAAGCGAGAAGAAAGGACTAATGTCAATTCTAAGCAGACAGAATGTATGGTTGTCAGCAAAAGGAGTCCAACATGCGAATTACGAATTGCAAAGAAAAAAATCAACCAAGTAGAAAAATTTAAATATCTAGGAAATGTTTTAACAGAGGACGAAAAATGCTACACCGAAATCCAAAGACGAATTGGGATAGAGAAAGTTGCCTTACAAAAGCTAAGCAAAGTATTAAGAAACGGGAAAACATCGTTAGAAATAAAGAAAAGAGTACTGAGCTGTTATGTAATATCGGTCTTCCTATATGGCAGTGAATGCTAGACAATCTCATCACAGATGAAGACGAGACTTGAGGAATAGAAATGTGGTTCTACAGAAGGATGTTGAGAATATCATGGACTGAACCCGTGAGTAATGACGAAGTTTTAGAGAAAATGTAAATGAAAATGACACTTATAATAAACATCAAAAAGAGACAGTTGAAATTTCTAGGATACATAATGCGGAAAGACGGCTTAGAAAATTCGACACGCGCAGGACATATTGAAGCCAAGAGGGACAGAGGAAAATAGCGTATAACCTACGTAACACACTTGTGTAAATGTTTGGCAGAATAGGGATTAGGAGAGATAGCAAAAAGACAAAATTTAGTAAGAATTACAAAGGGCGGGAAATTGTAGAGAACCATGATCATCAATGTTTTGAAAGGACACGGAACATAGAAGAAGAAGAAGAAGAAGAAACAGCTAATATACTACAAATGGCTCTGTTAATGGTCGTTAGCTATTAGTCGAACCCTTTACAAGACCGGATTAATGCAGCAAGCATAACTCAACAAGGAGACTATCCTTGGTTCTCTCTTGATGACAACTAGGCCTTTTAATTTAGATATTGCAGTTAATTTAATAACAAAACATACCTATACCAACAAAAGAAACAAAGGAAAGAGTACTGAAGTACTATGTAACATAGGGGTCCTTTCATATGACAGTGAATGGTAGACAATCGCCTCACAGATGAAGGAGAGACTTGAAATAGCAGAGATGTGGTTCTACAGAAGGATGCTGAGAATAGCATGAACTGAACATTTGAGCAACGACGAAGTTTTAAGAAAAATAGAAACAAAAGGACACGTATATTGAGCATCATGAAGAGACACTTTCTAGGGCACATAATGAAGAAAGAGGGCTTGGAAAATCTGACACACACGGGGCATATTGAAGGCAAGAGGGACAGAAGAAAACAGCGCATAACCTCTGCCTAACGAGCTTGTGTAAATGGTTGGTAGAACAGGGATTAGGAGAGATCGCAAAAAGACAATATTTACTAAAATCTACAAAGGACAGGAAATTGTTGAGAGCCATGATTGACCATGTCCTGAAGAGACACGGTACAGAGAAGAAAAAGAATCTAGGATTTTTTTATTCTGACGATTGCAGGATGTAAAAGTAAAGAAATATCCAAACAGAACAAGACGAAACAAAAGAAATAAAAAAAAAACAATGTATTAAGAGCCTGTTCTTTTTCTTTTCTTTTTTTATTTCAAAGAAAGGCGATAAAGCCACTAGGACGCAAGAGGTTACTGGTAGTGGAAGAGAATGAGAAGAGTTTAGTGAGAAGGACAATAAAAGAACAGGATGCAGGAAAATAGAAGAATTGCGATTGACGTTGCATTTACATTTTTGAGGACTGTAGGTGACAGGGGAGAAAGAAATTGGAAAAAAGTTCCACAGGTGAGAAGTGTGAGGAAAGAAACTATTAGAATAGAACTTACGGTACTTCTAGCTTTTTCATTAGTAAAACGATAAGAACTAGTTGCCAATTTAGTAGTACGTTTAAATTCACGCACTCGGGTTACTAAGGAGGAGAACTCATTAGAATAATTG
>CAHIKZ030002337.1:157500-230000 GCA_903632075.3 Acanthosepion pharaonis
ATAGAACACGGTCTGTCCTGCTATTTACCCATAGCTGGGGGCGGGAGAAGAAGAGGATTAATACCTTTCCCAAAGGTATTAGAACATAAGTGAATGCAATGAATTCGACTGGAATTCGAACTCCACTCTCCGATTCCTCAATCAGAACCACTATCCATTACTCCACCGTGCCTCCCCACTGAATATAAAACCTGGCATGATAGAGTGGGCTAATATCTGCACTAGGAAATATACAATTTTGAAGCGAAGGAAACTGTAAGAAACTGTTAGGAACATCACCCAGATCCAGTTACAGAGATAGGACCTGTAACAATTTTACGGGATTTTACAATATACACAAACCGAACAATCAAAGCTAACCGCCCAGACATCGTGAGCAATGACCACAAGAACGGGATATGACAGAGCAGCCCTTGTATATTGTAATATATCTTTGAAGATCTTCAAAGACTATCAAAATACGTGGACTTTGAAGTGGAAATCTGAAAAATGAGGACGTCAATAATTCCGGTTGTAATTGGCGCCCTCAGATTGATCGGAAAAGGTTCCAATAGACTCATTGTTGGGATTCCTTAAAGAAATGCAAAAAATTACTCACAAGTACAGCTCACGCATTACGAAGATCTTTATCTATGTAAAATGTGTGTGATCTTAGCTTTTTTGTTTTCTTTTACGAAAATGATCAGTAGCAAATGCCATGAAGCCATTTCTGACCTTAGGTTTCTGGTTAGGACCCGGAAAGAAATGTTTATACAGCCGAAATCAAAGGAAATAATAATACTAATAATAATAATAATGACAAATAAATAATAACAACAATAATAATAATACAACTACGACTGATAATACATTATTTTTGTCACAATGTTCTTGGTCGATACAGTCTCCGGTCTTATATTGCAACGCTAAGGTTGAATTTTTTGTGTGAATAATTCACGTAATATAAATTGAACTGCACCACATATCTGATTTTAAAAAAAACCGATCCAACGTGCAAATTTTCGGGATAACAGCTTCGACATTACTCTATTTATTGAACAATTTAGTTTGTACCACATTAACTGATAAACTCCTACAACAAAATTTTCAAATTACCATATTAGTAAAAAAAACGCACTCTCGTAAATTTAAAAAAAATTCAACCTTAGCTTTGCGACTGAACACTACATAAGTTTTTATCCGTTAACAATAACACATTTCTAACAAAAACATATTTCCATTCACATTTAATTTTTCGTGTCCGCTATTACAAAATAGTATAAAATATTACTATATATATATATATATATATATAAAAGAAATATGTTGTAGTGGTTCCAACGAGAGAAAAGTATGTATATTAAAAAGAAGAGGGGTGCCGCAAACGTTTTTGGTTGTAATGTGGATTTATTGAGAAAAAATATTATACTTTGTTTTACATAATTTCACGACACGTGTTTCTGGTCTGGTCTCGCAACCGTCTTCAGGTGAAAGTGGAGATTTTTAATATGTGAAAATCATTGTATTTGGTCACCCTGTGTGCATGTTTTTTTTTTTGGGGGGGTTATGATCTATTCAGTTCGGGTTTGAATTTGTCTATAATTTTTTTTTTCCTGTATTTGTAGATACGAGTAATTGTCTGTTTAATATATCGGCATGATATTAAACTTACCCTGGTTACATTTGAAAATGTGTTGTGAAACAAAAGTTTTCTGTTGTCTGTCAATTTTATATTGCTTTTGGATAGGGGATGATCGCTCACATACATGGACGCACACTCATATACGGGAGACACGAGGAGATATATATATATATATATACACATACATACATTTATGTATGTATATGCGGATGTTGACAACTTAAGAAGTGTGTGCATGTGTGTGTGTGTGTGTGTGTGTGTGTGTGTATGTATGTGTGTGTGTGTATGTGTGTGTACTGGTTCCATGTAGCTTGGGAAATATGTGTGTATATGTGTGTGTACTGACTACTTGTGGTGGGATAGTGTGTATGTGCGTATGTGTGTATATGTGTATAAGTACAAATAAGTTTACGAATTCCTCGTAGTAGGGAAATATACGCACGCATATATACACGCATGCTGACAGGAACACGCCAAAATAGAAACAGATCCAAGAGCACATAGAGGTCACTAAAACATTAAAAGATTAAATGCCGATAACTACTCGCTGGACAAACCTTAATTGTTTTATGACCCTTCACGCAGAACTCTTCATTGACAATTCTAGAAAGAAAATTCGGATTGCCAACACACAAACAGAATGTCTCATATCGAGAATATTCCACATTGAACATGAAGAAAAATTAATTATTTTTAATAATATGTAAAAATCTCCACTTTCACCTGAAGACGGTTCGAGACCAGACCAGAAACACGTGTCGTGAAATTATGTAAAACAAAGTATAATATTTTTTTCTCAATAAATCCACATTACAACCAAAAACGTTTGCGGCACCCCTCTTCTTTTTTAATATATATATATTTTCTCTCGTTGGAACCACTACAACATATTTCTTTTTATATATATATATATATATATATATATATATATTATTTTAATAAAAATCTTTAAATTTCTGGTTTTTGTAATAAGTTTAGAGGCAGAACCCCTTTACTGATTCTGGATGAAAAATGAAAAGAAATTTTCGTTTTCGGACCGCTTCAAGCATTTTAACAACGTCCTTGTATTTATCGATGGGAGAAGGATAACCGGATATTTGTTGGTTAGATGTACCATTTCAATTAATATTTTTATCATTTCCGATTGTGTGTCTAAAAAGCCACTAAGACGCAAGGTGGTTAGGGGAGGTGAAGAAAACCGACATTAAGGAAGAGGTCAGTAACCTAATAAATTCAACGAGATGAGGACAGGTTTCATTTAAAAATTTTAGAAGCTGACTTCCACAGGCGAGAAGGGCAAAAATTTGGAATAGAACTTACGGTTCCATTTGATTTAAACAGTAAAATGATTAAACAATCTGCGAAGAATTTATTTTAAAAGTTAAAGTTTTAGGTATCAAATCAACAAACAGTCTTGATTGGAAAATATTTATTAAAAAGGTACATTATATAAAACGTTATCCATTTTATATTTATAATCTTTTTTATTTTCTAAACTCGTATTGATAAAAATGCAGATTCTTTATTCGTTTATATATTTTTTGTTCATTAAAAAAAAAAAGTCGAGTTGATTATTCAGTTGAAGGATTCGTTTCAGTTTTTTTGATTCAAATTTAATTATTCATTTTGTTTTTAATATTACCTACATAAATCAAAAGGTTCTTTCAATTTAAATGGTTACTTTATCGGAAATACTAATTGTTAAACGAAAGGATATTTCAATTTAAATTAAATTACCAACTTATTCATTTTAGAATTTCAATTTTTGGAAGTTAAAATCTGATGATCCAGAGCCCTGTTAAGAGGGGTTGTGGTGACTTCTGTTTAACAGACCTTAGTAGTCTGATTTTATTTCAAACATATCAGCCCATATTCGGTTTTAAATATTAGTGGATTATCATCCTCCTTGGGTCTACTTAATGCAGATCGACAGAATTTACATTTCTAAAAATATATATATATATATATATATATATATATAAGAGACGGATATATATGAACAAGAGAAAATGAATGAAAAAGAATAGGAAGAATATACTTAAAAAAAGCTGACATGACATTTCGTCACTCGGATCCGAAGGCAAACGTGTTTTTATTTTGCAACAAGTATATGTTCAACAGTTATCCAAAAATTTTAAATTCAAACATGCTCATGAATATTTCTCATGTTAACATATTTTAAAAAGGTATTTTAAACTCGGGTTACGTCATATAGCATCCCTGAAAAAAAAATTTAAATACCAAATCGAATTCGAGGTTATGTAAAGGCATTCAAACCAAGGAAGATTATATTAACAATATTTTTATATTATTTATATTAGAGAATATATTCTTTGTGATTTCATGTATATATATATGTGTGTGTGATCTTATCCATGGTCCTAAATGTGGACCATAACAATTTGAAAATATAGGATGTCCAAAAATTTTGACATCAATTGTCAGGTCAATAATACAGGGCATTTTTTGTTCAAACAAAACTCAAATTTTCACAGAATTCAAAAATGAAAAAAAGGAAGGAGACTTATCCAGAGCTAAATTTATCTTTTGAACCATCATCAACATCAACGTGTTGCTACAAAATTTTATGAACAGAATTACATGCCGTGTATAGGCGCATGTGTGTATTTTATATTATAACATGTGTTTGCATAATAAATGTGATCTAAATATATAAATTAATAATTATAAATATATATATATTTTATAGATAAAAAATTTTAAAATGATGTCAAATTTTTGATGGGACACCCTGATATAATTACAATATCGCGCATTATTTTGAGCCTTATCTTTATCAATATTTTTTTATCTTTTCGAGAAATCTATCAATATATATATATATATATATATATATATATAGGGGGCAAATAAAAAATATAAATTATTAAAAATATCTGATCGTTCAGTTTAGTCAAATTCTTTAACAACATATCCCAATATTTATTTTTCAAACTCCAAAATTACTGGGTAAAACGATAAACCACGTCCGCTTCCTGGGTAAGACGAATTGATACATCCGCGTCCTGGGTAATTAAACTACATCTGCCTATATATATACGATACATCCAACAGCAAGGTTTATATATATGTGTGTGTTTGTGAGAGTATTTAACCAAATATTGTTTTTTAATTGATGGTGTTTATATATATATATATATATATATATATATATATATATATATAGGGTATATAGCTTCACATAAATTTATTAACCCCAAAACTGGGGTAAAACACTAAAAAACCAAATATAATTAAATTTTTGAAAAACAAAATTACCAGTCCTAACATTATTAACATCAATAAAACGATTGAAATCAAAAAAATAATACTAGCAATAAAAAATCTTGTCGGCATTAAATAAAGCAACAATTTGGTATAAAAATTAAAAAAATAAACCAATATATATATATTTAGATAGATAGATTATAGATAGATAGATAGATATATAAATGAAAAATATCACCAGCAATAAAAATCAAATTCTTCATTGAGGTTGATATGGCGTAAAACCAAACCAAAAAAAAAAATACTTAATAACATATATATAAAAAATTTATTTATATATAGATCGTTATTGATTGATTGGTTTTTTATTTTGTTCAAGGCCCTTATTCATGAAATTTTGTTTTTTAAAATGCAACATTTTAGATTCTTTCATCCTCAAATTTACATAGAACCGAATATTAATAATAAAATTCGACAACAAAAAATATTTCCTGATGAACGGATTTCATTTTATCAGTTTAAATGATAAAATCATTTTATTTATTTTTAATTATTTAAGGTTGATTCTCTCATTGATATTTTTTTTGTTATAAAAATTAAAAAAAAGAGAAAAAAAATTATAATTTTATACAAAAATGATTCTGAATTTGAATTTTTAAATTAAATCAAGTATCCATTTTAATAATTTTCGAAGTTCTATATGAACTATTTTGATAACTACTACTATTAAAACTACTACTACTAAATTATAATAAAAAATAATAATAAAATACATATAATAATGAAGATGATGATGAAGATCAAAATAAGAAACTTTATTCATAATTAAAATAAGCCAACAAATGCAGAAACGATGGCATATAATAAATATTCTTCAATGAACACTCTGAAACATATTCAAATAAAAAAGCTGATGTAGAAACCCATTTTACCCATCAGTCTCATCATATGTTATAAAAATTAAAAATAAAAATAGTTTTTAATAACCCTACAGGACCAATACTAGGAATCCTCTACAAAAACATACCGAAAAATTTTGATTAAATGATAAATATTCAGATTGTATAAACCATCTTGCATCACGGTATTGGATTTACAGACAACTATAAACCTGCAGAAGATTGGATGAAGATCTAAAAAAAAAAAAAAAAAAAAATAAGAAACATTATTCAATAATAAAGGAATACAAATAAAAACATACACATTTGAAAAGTGCAAGTAAACCATAATTTACCTATATATAGCGACAAAGAATAAAAAAGAAAGGCAAAATGTATATAAATGTATATAAATACATTTCCTATTAATGCATATGGATATATATATATATATATATATATATATATATATAGGTTCGTCCCTGTTGAGGAAGGTATTTTTTTGAATATATATGAGAGACCTAATCTATATAAGTCAATAAAAATATGCGTCTATTCAAAATATTTAATAAAAATATTTACATATTCAAAATACGATTTGTAATGCTTATTTATTTCCAAAATATATGTGTGTGTGTGTTTATATATATATATATATATATATATATATATATATATATATATATATATATATATATATATATATATATATATATATATATATATATGTATATATGCATATATATATATGTGTGTGTATATATATATATGTATATATGCATATATATACACACACATATATATATATATATATATATATATATATATATATATATATATAAAAACAGACAAAATGGCAATATTTTCTAGATGAAGACACATTTTGTAGTTCACTTTACCAGGAATGTGGTTTTTTTTTTTATGAAAATATTTCTGTCGAAACATTTTAAATCTAAATATATATATATATATAAATATAAAAAATAATATTATTTTCAGACAACCCAGTTTGTCTAAAATATTTTAATTTTCCTATATTTTAATTGATGAAAATTTGTTCAAAAATAATCAAGAAGGGTTGAATTCAATTAATTTTAAATAAACCAACAGAACCAATAAACACGAAATTTCTAAAATATGAACATGAGCATAATAACAAATTATGACTTTCTATAGCCTTCTAGCAGGAATTCTAAATATGCCTGATTTTTTCTATAATTCTAGAAATTTGTTTTTGTTTAACCATCAAGATTAACCATAATGATGCGTTTATAAAATGTTAAATGCGTAATCTAAATTACAGGGAAAAAATACATATGGAATTACAAAGCATAAATTGTAAAAAAATCAATCTTCGATGAGCAAATAAATATTTTGATTTTAACCTATTTAACATAAATATGTAAAATAAAATTTTCACACAGGCCACCTATTTCAAAAACTACAAGAAATTAAAACCTTGAAAAACAATTTTTATAAAATTTGAAAAGACAGATTTTCACAAATTTATTTCAGCACCAAACTCAGAAAAAAATGAATGACCATAACCACAAAAAAAACTAACAATTATATACAATATATATATATATATATATATGCATATATATAAAAAAAAAAAAAAATAGCTGCATTCCTCTAGTAACCACTTTCAACCCCACTCTGCCTCCACTATCCCAAATAATCAAAACGTCGCTGGGAAATACTACATCTCAAACCAGACCTAAAAAAAATTGTTTAAGGAACCCGGCCTTCTTGCATATCGTAGACCTAAGAACCTAAAAGAAATCATAGGTAGTAACCACATTTCAGGGGACAAGGTAATCCATAATAAACTAAGAACAAAAACAACAGGATTTTCCCAACCATGTAACAACAAAAGAAGTTAATGTTGCAACCATATTAAAAACACAAATTCATTCACTAGCTCAATCACTAAATCTACTTTCAAAATCTACCACGATTCTAACTGTAGAAGTCATAATATAATTTACCTCCTAGAATGCACACTATGCCAGAAACAATATGTAGGAAAATCTGAATGGCCCTTTAACTACAGAATTAATAATTATCGCAATCGAATTAAGTCGACTCCCCATGAAAAATTATTACCTGGAAAAACACGATTTCAAAACCCATGCCAGATTCACTATAATTGAGAAAATAGAAAAGTTCAGAGCAGATAACATTAGAAAGATTTTAGAGTCCCATGAAAATAAGTGGATACAACGTCTAAAAAACACTATCCAGCCGGGCTAAACCATAAATTTAACAATATAGATAGTACTAATATATAACTCAACAAATCAAAACCTACCCACATTTATCACCCACACAAGACAGACATGCTTATGGAGGTGTTGAGGCCTCACACTTATACACACACCCACACGAATATACACACTTACACACATCATACTCACTCACTCCCTAATGAGCCAAATGATAACACACACCCACAGCAATACACACGCTTACACATATCATACTCACTCACTCCCTAAGAACCAAATAACACACACACAAACACTAAACAGAGACACATCCCCTCACCAGGAACCAATAAAACTGTCAAATGACCAGAGAATTCAGAGCAGCATGTATCTATCCAGCTCTTATCTCAAATAACAACTTAAAAGAGACTGTTTGACCAACACAAGGAATGTTAAAAATTCATGTTAAAAAATTAAAAAAAAAAAAACAAATGAAAACTACAGACAAAAGTTCATTTTCTCCATCAAGACATTCATTTCTGTAGTTCACTGCTACCAGCAAGCAGAAATTTTTTTTCTCCTGATGATGGCCATTTTGGCCGAAACTAGTCGAGGAATCTAAATGAAATAATAATAAAAAAAAACGAAAGAATATTAATCTACAACCCAGTGTGTCTGAAGATTTTAATTTTTTTTAATTTTTTTATTGTTCAAAAAAAAAAAAAAATATATATATATATATATATATATATATATATATATATATATATATATATATATTTAGTTGGATTGATATATGAGTTTGTGACCCTGGGTTGGATTTATTTGCGATCGTGATTTATATATATATATATATATATATATATATATATATATATATATATATATATCAGGGACAAGATATATAGGGGGAATACTGCAATGCTATGCCATCGAGCCCAGGCTGCACCTTTGAACAAACGTTCATCGATTATGGCACAGGAATATTGGAATATTTGTACAAAAAAAACGTTTAATTCACACACACACACACACACACACACACACACACACACACACACACACACACATTTTATATATATATATATATATATATATATATATATATATGTCTATGTGGTTTTAATTATTTTTTTAGGAAAGCTCTATACAGTGGTTGATGCTTTACTGCCATAAGATTCGTAATATCAGACTCAATATTTGATATGTTAGTTCTCCAAGTCATATTCAATATTAAAACCGCCGATTCGTCCCAGAGTTTCACTTATAGTCTGCCCGATTCACACTAAATCTTCTGTCCAGTGTGGCGATGAGCTTATTAATGAGTCTAAATTCATGGTATTAATTTATATTTTCAACTGTAGATCCCCGACCATTATCTGGCGCCTTCACAATCAGTTTCAAAACCACTGTATTCGCGGTGACGTTCGCTCACGAAGCGGCAAATATCTTGTTAGTGAGATGTTAGTGCAGGAGACCGTTTCGCTTATTCCCCATATCCTCGCATGGAAATATTTATCGCGTTGGTAAAAATAAAAATAAATAAATAAAAATAACAAAAGAAGCAGATAGTCTGATTCACAACAGAAGATGTGCATTCCTAACATATGCTGATAATATTTTACCGTTTTTACGAGAACATAATATCAAGGAGTAGTTCAAAAAGTCTGTTTAGTAGCAGTCCTGGTTGCTTACTTCCCATCTGCACCAGTCGTCAGTGTTCAAAACCAAGTAAAATCCTGCCACTTCAAAGATTAATGCATCCTAAATCCAGTTCATTTGGAAGATTAACGCACCGTTTACAGTGTAAATTGAATTTAATGAATATATTAGGTTTTATAGAAAAATGTTTTGGGAGATTAGATTAAAAAAAAACTATTTAAATATAACTAAATCTAGCATTGTCAAGTATTTGACCGTTACTTATTTATCTATATCGTTAAAAAACATTAACAGAATTAATATTGCTTTGGTTATAATTTTTCATTGGGTATTCTACGATTTCACAAGAAGTGCCGGGATATAGGATAGTACTTTTTAAATCATTAAAATTAAAAAAGAAAATATTCAAAAAAAGAGATTAGGATCCGTACCGTCAGAAAATAACGTCATAATTTACATTGGTTATATTTTCGGATTATTAATAATAAGAGTAATTAATTATGTCCATTCTTGCTTGTAAGAGAGAATTATGCTTTTAAAAAACATTAAAAAGTAAAGATAACCAAAGAAAATCAATATGGCGCGTACCGTCAAAAAATGGCGGCCATTTTGAAACCATTTTGAAATTGCATTTATTATATTTTTCTCTAGGATTTTATCTTTACAATTAATTCATTTTTTTCTTTTACTAGTGTTCACCCAATACAAGGCCTGGGGGCTACTCAAGGTAGAGGGTTAATGTGTGGAGTTGTATTAGCGTAAGAAAGGGCAAGATGACAAGAAAGATAGACAGCTAATTCTAGACGTGAAGAGGTCAAGATTTAATTAGCGAATAAATTTTTCAGAGTTTAGGTGGAGATGTTAGAAGTACAAAGTTGAAATAGACTTGTTGCGGGCCGGTGTACGCGTTGAGAGATAAAAAAAAAACCTGTGTCTTCTGAAATGTCCACAATCAACATAGCAGACTGTGAGTCCATGTAAAAAAATGTAAAGAAATGACAAGAACTAATATATATACACAAATAAATAATAATGTATTAACAACAAAGGATTACAAGTGACAAAGACAATGATGTGTGTGTCAAATGAATGTGGAAACTGTTTTGGTCCAAAGTATGTGTAGTGAGTGAATGTGCGTACGTACGTGTGTGTGCATGTATGTATTGTCCCTGCGTTTCGTACAAGCGGAAAGTAAGAAGAAGAGGGCGAGAAAAGATATCGCCGTGTCTTTATAGTCCGGAAAGCGTCCCCTAGTAGCGGTTTCGAAACCCGATAGTATATTATCAAGAAATGTCAATTTTACAAGCAAGGGTGCTAATTCCCCAATAATCATATTGGTGGATGCGACAGACTTTACAAGGAATCGGAAACCCAATCCCAAACATGGAAAAAGGTATGAATTCCTACTCCTGTTCAAAAGAGCGGCGAGGAGTGTGAACCGAACGATAGGCAAACCTATCTACTCCTATTAAAGAGGGGAAAAAAATACCAAATAAAATTTCGGAATTCACGCAGAGACGTCAGAAATATAGACTTGAAGGAACCGAAAACCCAATTCTAAACAGGAGACAAGGGATAAACCTCTACTCCTGTTCAAAAGATCGGTTATGAGTGTGAATCGGACGATAGGCGAGCCTATCTACTCCTATTTAGTGAGAAGAAAAAATAATTAATTAGTGACAAATAATTCAGGTGGAGCCGTTAGAAGTATAGAGTTTAAGTAAACCGGGACATGAAACCCAATCGTAAACAAGGAACAAGTGTTAAGCCTCTACTCCTTTTTAAAAGACAGGGGAGAATTAGGATTTTGAAATAATTAGGATTTTGATTTTTTAATGATTTAAAATATTCAACACGACTCGTGATATAAAAAAAATGACGGCCATTTTAAAACCTTTTTTTTACAGTTACATTGGTTTTATTTTCTACATGTGTAATCTAGTATTTTTTTTTATCTATACAATTAACTCCGTTGTCGTTTGTAAGAAATAAATCATTTTTTAAAAATATTACGAACGTGTGAGTAGTATTAGCAACTCAGAAAGTGAAATCGGTGATTCGAGTTCGAATTACGCTCGAGTTCGTAACATTCACTTTCTCAAAAATACCCATCGGAAAAGGCATAAACCCATCCCTCCCAATCCAAGTTATGAGTTAAATAGGGAGGCAGACTGAACTCTCTTGCCTTGAGGTGACATCAAGTCTAGGAGAAGGAAAATTATGAATTAAAACCCACCCTGATGAGGGAAGGAAGTTAGATCATAAAAAATAGTTAAATGAATATATAATACTCCCATGATGCACCAGAAGAAGCGTTTTATCGCCAAATTAAACAAAAATCAAAACTTTTTTCGTTTTTCGACCGCAGAAGGGTGCAGATGTCCTGGACAGTTCTCTGATAAAACATGTTTCCACCGACAGATAAGCAAATCTTCTTTATTTCTGGATACATATATGTTCTTTAAAATATACAATAATTTCTCTGAAATCTATGCTAAAGCATTTTAACGTTTTTTTCTATGCTTATTTTGTATCTCATATATGATTTTGTTTGTAATTTTTTAATCCCGTTGTAGGCTTAGGATGCCCTTTTAACGCCCCCCACCCCAAATACATATATAAAATAATTACATTCAAACAAGGACAACGCATCATCTGAAAACCCACAATACATTTCTAACATAAGGAGCTCAGGTTTCGTGACCGATAAAGTCATATTTGTATTTTATATTACAGAATAGATGACAAACAACCACGGTGAAATTAATTGTTGTCTCTCTTGCATTCTAGACCAATTCTGATTGTACTGCATTTATCTCTTCCCCACTTTTAAAGAAAGTAAGAAAGGGTTCTAATGGTTTGAATTAATTAAAATTGGAAGATTTTATATCCAATGTAAAATAAAAGCTGGACTAGAACCTTTCAACCAAAGATTTGATTTCCTGGTTGAATTTTATCGAGTGTGCGTTTGCATTTTTATTCTGAGTTCAGTGGTACAGGCTTAGACTCAGTGGAAAAGCAAATGCTGTGTAACAGTAAAAAAAAGATCAAGATAAAATACCTTAGATATGGACAGTACAACGAGAACAATCTAGTCCTGTAGATTAAATAAAGAGTTCATTTCGAAATTCCTTGAAGGTCACCCGGATAGACAGACACCTGAAGAAGGCTCGAGGGTACAATGGCCGAAATGATGTGATAATAACAAAAAAAAAAAAGGACATTAGTCCGAATATAAATGATGTAAATAATGATAATTCAATCTAATGGAAATTCTGACGTGATTTATTTTTCAATTTTCTGCTAATCAAATCAGAGTAATTTAAGAAAAGAAATTCACTCATTCCTGACAATAAAGACCTCCTATATTTTTTACCTTATTTCCAAAGCCCGTAATAGATACAATCTACCATATTCCACTGAAAATGCAATTTTTCAGAAATAGAGCTTTAGGTTAGACGGTGAACTATATTTTTGCCAAAATACCAAATTCTTTCAACAAGAAATTAGTTTCGTGGTAAATTTTCACGATTGAGAATGTAATCCTGGGTATGACGATAAACAACATCCGGCAGCAAGGCCTCTTAATTGCTGTTGTTCCCAGGTCCTCAGGTATGTAAAAATAATGAACTCCCAAACAAAATGAAAAAATATGGAAGTATAAAAATATATTTTCATGTGAAAAATACCAGCTATACTTATACATACATATATATATATATATATATATATATATATATATATATATATATATATATATGTATATGTTGTACAGTAATTGATATCTTTGATAATGGCTTATATAAGACGAAAGCTTAGATTGGATTAAAAATATGTATCAATATTGTGATTTTCTTTCTTCGTTTAATGATAATGTTATTGTTTATTAGACGTTATGAAAAGAATTTACATAAAATAAATAGACAAAACTTATCTATATTATTTAATGAAACACACACACACACACACACACATATATATATATATATATATATATATATATATATATATATAATTACCAACAATAACTATTTACAGTAAAATTACCAACAATACATTTTAAAGCAAAATGACCAGCAATACATTTTATAGTAGAATTACTAACATATATATTTTATAGTAAATTGACCAAAAATACTTTTTATTCTGTAGTTGAAGGCATAAAATTGTGCCCCAAATATTTAGATTTCGGCATTAAATAACCCATAGAGGTGTTGATATGCTGCTAAATAAATTCGAACCAACCAACCAAAATGAGAAAACTCTTTGATGACATTAATCCATATAACATCCTACAATATCTTAAATAAACCAAACCGCATTCCAAAGTATAACTTCAACAAAACTAGAACATAATACACACATATCACCGTAGTAACTATGTCCAGAGAAACATATATATGTACAAAGTCATTTATCATGTATTCAAATGTATTTGATTGTGAAAGCAGATTTAGATATATCATATTTTTCATTACTTCAAATCTCCCAAGAAAATTAAATTTCGCTATGAAATAACCCATAAGGAGTTGATGTGCCGTTAAACAAACAAAACAAATCCATCATTGAGAATAAGGGTGATAATCTTTTTAAAACACATAATCTTTTAAAACTAATTAAAAATGATTTTATCGTTTCGTTTATGTTTTGCCTCATTGGAACAGTTATAAAAGCAAAAGAACATTTTTCAAAATAAAGTAAGATAATAAGCTGCAGTAAAAACAAAACAAAATAGAAGAGGTTCATTGATAAATTGATCGAATCTAATGGCATATCCTATGAATCAGCTGCCAAGAAAGTTGGTTTACTGTGCCGTTCAAGACAATTTTTCACGCCAGAATCCATTTTACACATTTATAAATCTACCATTATAATCCTAAGTGTAAGTGCGGTGAACATGGTACTCTAAGACATATCCGTCCTGGCTAAGACGATAAACTACATCCGCGCCCTGGGTAAGAGGATTCACTACGTCCAACTCAACTGCAAGGCCTTTGATCAGGAGGTTTTGAGGAGCGTGGAACCACCTCTTAATTGCTGATGTTCCCAGGTCCACTCTGACCCGGGGTGGTAGCACCTGTTAGTGTCTCAGCTATGGATAAATAGTTAGCTTCTAAAATGAAATTGTAAAAATAGGTTTTAATACCAGCAATACTTTTTTCAAAGAATTATTACAAGCAATGCTATTTTTTAGGAAAAAATTACCAGCAATACATTTTTGAAAAAATATTACCAGCAATAAAATTTTGTCTGCATTAAATAACACATTGAAGTTGCTATGCCGTAAAACAAACCAAACCAAACCATTATATACTGAGATAGATAGATAGATAGATAGATAGATAGATAGATAGATACAAAATATTACCAGCAATAAAAATCTTGTCTGCATGAAATAACACATTGAAGTTCATATGCCGTAAAACAAAACAGACCAAACCAAACTAAGACTTATACTTTCTGCCTGTTCATTGAGTTTGAAAGAAAGATACACGTGGCGATATAATGAAGTCTTGAAGGTGTTTTGCCTTTCCTTCAGGAAGAAGATTGATGATATCAATGAAGGAAAGGGACCTACCAAGCAAGTGATGACTAAAGTACAGTTTCACAAAGAAGGAAGAAAGGCCACTACTAGAGGATCTCAAATGAAAACAATGGAGGATGAAAGATGGTCAAGAGAATGGAAAATAGCAGTAGACCACGATTCTGTACTTGTCTTTCCTATTGTAGCAACAAGCCAACGGCCAGACCTTGTGTTATGGAATGAAAATGACAAAAAAAAAACACTGTTGTTGGAACTGACAGTCTCTTAGGAAGACAATTTGGAAAAGGCAGAGCAAAGAAAAGTCGAGAGATATGAAGACCTGATAGACAAATGTGAAGAATTGGAACGGAAGATTGAATTCTACCATTTATCTGTGAGATGCTGTGGAAAAGATGTTGCCAATGTGCTCAGAAGAGGATTTAGCTATAGCAACAAGGAGATAAAAAGTGTGGTAGCAAATCTTCAGCAGACAACGGAAAAGAATCGCTCTTCATCTGGTTAAAATGTGATGATGACAGTTGGTTGGAGAACAATTGATGGCAGGAAAGACCAGTTAGCACCGATCCAGAATCACCTTACAGAATGGAGGGCCCTCTCCATAGAATGCAGTAGAAGAAAAGGAACTGAAACTGGCTGTTATGGTTCTTCCCGATGACTGACTGTGGATTGGATCCACAAATTGCTGACTGGTTGTCAAGACCTCTGATTTTTTTTTATATTCGGTCGCATCAAGCTTACGGTCAGATCACGCTGAACACAGCTGTTCTCGTTCGAACACCGAAGTTAAGCATCGTAGAGCCAGGTCAGTACTTAGATGGGGCACCGCTTGGGAACACCTGGTACTGTAAGCAAACCCTTATTACAGGGGTAAACTTCCAATTTTTTGGGCATCTCGAGGCGGTGTAATGCTTAGCAAGCGTGTCTCGCTAGAACAATTACGACTGAGTAGTGAGTTCGATCCTCACTGGGTGCCACATCTAAGCTACGCTTGGAAAATCACTATTCGGTTCCATCAATTTCAATGATAATTCATTATTTCAAGTCTATTACTATACTAATTAATTTATATTAATATTTTATTTCATTTTATTAATATTGAAAATTAATATTATTCATTATTAATATATTAAAAGAATTTATAGAATAAATATCAGTATCTGTCTATATTTCTGAGATGAGGTATTATGTACACTATTTACATTATTCGGACTATTGTCCCCATCTTTGTTGTCATATTTATTACAACGTTCCAGCCTTTCAGTATCTGTCTATATTTCTAAGATGAGGTATTATGTACATTACTTACATTATTCGGACTATTGTCCTCATCTTTGTTGCCATATTTATTACAACGTTTCAGCCTTTCAGTATCTGCCTATATTTCTGAGATGAGGTATTATGTACACTATTTACATTATTCGGAACTGTATAGGCGATTGTATACAGACAAATGGTATATGCACAGACAAAAATCGACCCGAGGGAATGTAGTAATTTGATCGAGAAAATCTACAAGGACAGACATGACTGGGTAGGAAAGATGATCCACTGGTAACTGTACAAATGACTACATTTTGATCATAAATGGTATATGTCATGGCGAATAAAATACATCAAATTCTCTAAGACTTTGAGATTTAAACGGACTAAGTAATCCAGACCTGAAGGTCGGATCTGTTAGTTGTAAACAAAAACAAAGAGCGTGCCAGATACTAAATGTTGTTTCAGTCACCCAAAGAAAGCGAAAAGATAGGTGAATATCTCCACCTAGGCAGAAAGCTGAAGTTGTGTAACATGAAAGAGACATTCGTTCCACATGTTATAGGAGCATAAGAAATAGTCCGGAAGAGATTGAATGAGTCTGAAATTATGGGAAGAATACATCCAGACTACAGCATTGTTGATAACAGCTGGAATACTAAGAGTGTTGAAGGAGACTTGATATCACTTCATATCCAGCGTAAACCACCAGTTATTATTCGTGTAAACATTTAACAAAGGAAATATCATAATAAGACATCAAATCAGGTAAATAAATATATCTCCAAAGTTGGACAGGGCGTTTGTTTCGAGGTTCTTACTGCAACTGTTTTTCGAATGCTTCCAGGCTTTCTTTTACTCAGCAACGTTGCTATGCCAAAATATTGTAATGACTCAATAAAGACGCTTACTCACTCCTACATTTTCTGCTGACTAAAGTTCCGGAGTTACAAGCAATAGCAAACCATAAACACGGCACTGGTTTGGATGGTGAGGATGATCTGTTCGTATTAGAACAAGGATATATTTATTTTTTGTGGGGGTAGTCTTTTTACTCAAAGCTGGCGTTTGATAAACAGTAACTATAATCTGGACTCAAATTATCAGATAACTTCAATTCTATTTTTAAAAAAAGTTTTATATTTTTGGAAGTTTTCGTGTTGTTTACCTGGCTTTATATTGAGATCTGATGAAACTGGCGGGGTGGGAATTTTTCGGGAAGTAAACACAGCGAGTAAAAGATAAAGTAACACTTTTCTGTATTTTATCAGACGATTAAATTTCTTCCGTTTAAGCGGTAGTTACTATGGCTACTCATGAAATGGATATAATTAAACTAAGCCATCAAAAAATAAATACGTCAATATTACTCTCCAACGATTCCACTGGTGTGTGTGTGTGTGTGTGTGTGTGTGTGTTTGTGTGTGTGTGAGTGTGTGTGTGTGTGTGTGTGTTTGTGTGTGTGCTACAGGGTGCGATGGATAAATTGTCATCTAAATTACGCAAAAATGTAAATGACACTGACATCTGATTTTCGCCGATATATTTACCAAAATTATACAAAAATATCTTGAAATACTGAAGAGTAAATTTATTCAATCGACAATCATGGCCTCCAGGCGACTTCTGAATCATCTGCAACTCTTCTGAATGGTCTCTTTGTTTCAGTTGGTGAATGCTGGCATAATCCTTGCCTTCAGTTCATGTTTGCTGTAAGAAGGAGTAAATGCGCCCCACACCTAATAAACAATGGGGTCGCGATCTGGGGAGTTAGGTGGCCAGATGTAAAGGGTGATGTGGCCGTAGAAATTATCTGAAAGCCATGACTGCTTCTCCTGCTTGTGAGGGATGGTGCAGAATCCTGATGGCAGGCATAGGGTCTTCCAGCAGCCATGTAGGTATCCGTACTGAGTCTGAGGCCCGCACCAACAAATTCTGGAGTTCTTTTCTTATCAGAACGATCAGAGTAAGTTTTCCAAGATGCCGTACCTTCGTAATCATCATTGAACTCATCCAACTCTTTCCAAATCCTGTGCGCTGTCCTCAGATTGTCATCCAAACACTCTGAAATGTTTGTATTGAAGTTTACGGTGCGAATGCCAAGTTCCAAATTTATGGCGGAGTGAATTGCGTCATGGTGTTCTTTTTCTCTCAGTCGGTGACCAACTGACTCTACTAAATTGTGCAGACAACAAAATCAAAAGCAAACAACGCTCACGCAGCAAATAAAAAATATACAATTGCGACAATTTACCCATCGCAACCTATATATACATATATATACATATATATGAAAAATTATAATAAATAATTATGCTCTACTCTCGGTATTGCGTTGTCTTAATACTGTAAACTTAGAATTTATATATTATTTTCGTCTCATTGCATTTGAATATATATATATATATATATATATATATATATATATATATATATATTAAATATAACTGATATATTTTTATTACATAAAAATGGTATTTACATATAAAAAAAACAGCAAACGTTGTGTAATTCTGTTAAAAATGACGTTTCCTCACATCAATGTCCAACGGTACAGAAGTGAATTTGGTGAACCGGGTCCAAATTACGACCTGCTCTTTTGTATACATTTTGTACTAATAACCTTGGGGAAGGCATGGATTCATTTCTTCTCTCCCTCCCCATCAGCTATGAGTGAATCAGAGTGGAATGGAAGCTTTATCCTTCAGTTCTAGCTTGCCGGGTAGAAGACAATGCGATACCAATCGAATATTAAAAAAGTCATTTCACAGATAAGGAAAAAGAAATCTGTAGAGAGTCATTGTCTCCTGCTTCCTGATGAGACATAGCAGTAAAAAATGGTATTTTATTACATCAAATGTTATTTTTAATGTATGCCTATATTTGAGTAGACGCCTCATATTTAACGAGTATTTATTTCGTCTGCTGTCCTGTGTATTCGCGAAAAAGGGGACGCAGGTTCCTATCCTCTCGGAGAGCACATTATCTCGAATTAATACGCAATTAAATATTGTTTAAAATAAACGGAGCTTCTACTCAAATCCGGGTATCCACTAAAAATAGCGCCTGAAGTCATATATATATATATATATATATATATATATATATATATATATATATAGAGAGAGAGAGAGAGAATATAGATAGATAGATAGATAAATAGATAGATATAGATAGATAATATTAGTGGTAAATATACATATACAAAATATATAAAATATATAAATATATACACATACATATATATTTTTAGAATAAAAAATTCCAAGAGGATAGATTCCAGGACAGAGAAAGGATATAATAAAAAGGCTTAAACACTAATATTCCATGGTCATAATTTATTCCATTGGAATCGTAAATACGATCCAATTCATCAGATCTACAAATTCAAAAAGAAAACAGAAAAAACAACCCCGGAAATAAAAATAGAATTTAGTGAGAGTTTAAGTATGAGAGTGTGGGACGAATGTTAGAGCTAAAGAGAGGGGTAACAGACGAGAGAAGGTGGGAGATTAAAACTTAACGGAGAGGAGTTTTAGAGAGGTGAGTTGAAGGCGGTTTAAGTGAGAGAAATATAAATGTTGTCGGATGTCTAATACATTAAAGATGTAACCGGAAAGGATACATTTTGTGGTGACATACACACACAATAGACGATCTAATCTTAAAGATCAGAATAAGAGGGAGGGAGAGGAAAAGAAAAGAAAAAGGGGTGGGGGAGAGAGATGGTGTGGGGAAAACTAAAACTGAAGGGCATTTACTGAAAGGGCCGCTGTGTAATTAAGAAAATTTGACAAAATTAATATCGACTACAGGTTACAAATCAAATATAAACATATAAAAAATAAATATAACGATTATCTAATCTAGCAAGGACCTATATTTTTATGTTCAAAAACACATGCGTATACACACATACACAATAACATATACACGTACATACATACATATAGGCGTGTACCCACATACACACAAATATATACCCATGTACACACACACACATATCCATATATATATATATATATATATACACATATATATATTCTCATATACATACGTACACATACATACACATACATGTATACATATACATACATAAATGCACACACACATACATACATACATATACACATACAACCATACACATCGACTCCAGAGTTGTTTTTTCTATTTATACCTTTTGAATTTGTAGGTCTGATGAATTGGATCGTATTTACGATTCCAATGGAATAAATTATGACCATGGAATATTAGTGTTTAATATATTTTTTATATATATATATATATATATATATATATATATATATATATATATATATATATATATATATTGATACATGTTTCATTAAATAATATAGACAAGTTTTGTCTATTTATTTTAAGTAAATTCCTTTCATATCGTCTGATAAGCTTAATAACATTATCATTGAAAGATGAAAGAAAAACACCATATTGATACGTTTATTTTTAATCCTATGTAAGCTTTCGGCTTACATAATATATTATCAAAGATGACAATTACATTTCAATATATTAAACAATACACGGACAAAACAATAATGATAGTCTAATTTTTTTGCATGAAAAATTTCAACCAACGACAAACTCGTGTATACGAGACGCAGAAGCGAAAATCGCCCCGCAGCTCGTGACGTCACACATGACCACGCTTTTGAAATATAGAAGTGTTAAGTATGGGAAGCCGTTGGTATAAACCAATGGCAATTATAAATTTAAGAATTTAAGAATTTGTGGAGATTTCATAGTTTATTTTGTTCAGGTTAGGTTTCAACTGTTTTATGTATATAGCTTCATGAATTTTTATTTTTGTTTATTGTTTTCATGTTTAAGTACAGTTGTGATTTCAACGAGGATTTTCGGAATTGTGTATATGCAGCTAAGGCATGTTGTTGATTTAAATAAAAAAAATGTTAGAGTTATCATTCAAATGTAGAGTCAAGCGTCGTGAAAGCGAGTTTTATATATATATATATATATATATATATATATATATATATATATATATATATATATATATATATATATATTTGGTGTCGACAATCGTTTTAAAATTTGAGATGATGAAAAAAAAAAAAAAAAAAATGAAATCAAAAAAAAAAAAATAATAATAATAGTAATTATCACTATAAATTTATAATTTACATTAACCAGAAAAAAAAATTTTGTTTAGATAGAAGCGTCTATCTTTTTAAATTTGGATTTTTAATGTAACTATAACAACAAAAAGATTTCGATTTCATTTTTGCCTTGAAAGAGTCGGAAGACGAAACGCATCAGCAAAATGTAAGATTTTTTTTCCAATTGTCATTTGATACCAATCTGTCTTGTCCACAGAATTCATCTGGGAATTTAACTATATATATATATATATATATAAGAAAAAAATTAGGCAAATGAATAACAAAGTGGAAAAAAATCTGAGTAACACGTTTCGCCTCAAGACGGATTTTTCTTTTTATTATAGCTTCAAAAAGTTTGCTACTGACACTAAGGATGTTGATGAGCCGATACCAAGATGGGATGATATTCTTGAAAAATTGGCCATACACTGGGCTTCTTCCACAGACTTGGGAAAAATTTCTTCTTCAAGAAGCAGTTAAATAGTTTTGCTAAATCGGTTGAAAATTTAAATATCTGGGAAGTGTTCTGACAGAGGACGGATATTGTGACGCTGAGATCCGTAAGACATATTGGGATGACCAAAGACACATTTCCAAAGCTAAGCAGAATATTACGAGACAGGAGGGTTTCGTTGGTAACAAAGAAAAGAGTACTGAACTGCTACGTGATATCTGTCCTTCTTTACGGCAGCGAATGTTGGACAAACTCCTCAAAGATTAAGAAGAGACTCGAGGCAACAGAGGTGTGGCTCTACAGAAGGATGCTAAGGATACTATGGGACGAACATGGGAGCAACGATGAGGTTTTGAAGAGAATGGAAACAAAGAGGAAACTTATACTTAACATCAGGAAGAGGAAATTTCTGGGACACGTAATGAGAAAGGAATGCTTGGAAAATCTGATACTCACAGGGCAGATAGAGGGAAAGAGGGACAGAGGAAAGCAATGCATGACATACTTAATGGGCTTGAGCAAGTGGATGGCAGAACGGGACATGTGAGAGATAACGGGAGGATAAAACTTATTGAGAGCTATAAGAGACAGGAGGAAGTGGAGAGCCATGATCGTCTACGTCCTGAAGGAACACGGCAGATAAAAGAAGAAGATCAGAGGTAACTCCGGGTTAATATTCTTAAGGAGAACCACTGGGATTTTATATGGACCAGTAGCTTAGGGTCAGGGCTTTTGATAAGTCTTGAAACTTCTCCGGGGGACTTCATCAGACTAAACTAATGTTTTGCATGGAATGAACTTGACAGAAGAGTGAAAAATAGAAATAAAAAGGAGTTCTTAGAGTCATTGAAAAAAGTGTGGAATCAATTATCAAACTTATATAGGGTGACCAAAAAAAACGGGAATTTTTTAACAATCCAAAAAAAACCAAGAGTGATGGAAAAAAAATATTTTATATATTGTAATTGAAAACCTTAAAACATGCCATTTAAGAAACAATGATGGAATTTTCATTTCTTAAAAATTACGTCCTGTAGATGGTGTCCTCCTGTACGAATGCATTCTTGAAATCTGCTGTTGAGATTCCTCATTGATTGCTGCAACATCTCAGCTGGGATACTGTGAATTTCATCTTGAATTCTAAAATGGCGAAATGTTTACTTGCTATAGGTCACTGTCTCGCAGTGTTGCCACTTGCTCATGTCTGGCAATACGCACTTCAAAAATTCCTGTTTTTTGGGGTCACCCTGTACTTTGAGAAACTTTTACAACGAATACCTAAAATTTGTGCTGCAGTAATCAAAAGGAGAACATTTTGATGTGAGCAAAATTTAATCATAATTATTTATTTTATTTTTTTTTGTCATAATGAAATTTCTAATAAAAATTATGTCTCACTTTTTTCCTATTTGCGGGAGGCAATTTAAAAAAATTAGCAGTCAGGGGTGGCCTGAAACTTTTGAACTTTATTGTATATAAAATTTATTGTCTGTCTCTGTATCTGCAAACATTATGTAAAACGTGACATGAAGTAAATGTAGTTTAAAGTATTTATCCTCACCCCCATGGAATATGACACAGTGTCGAGGTTTACGTTGCAATCTACCCGCTTTCATAAGGTCCCCCCCCCTCCCCGAAACACACACACACAAAATAATTTGCTCCTATAGCACTGGGTAATAGTAGTTATAAAACTTTATTCAATATGAAAGAGAAAGCAATATAAATTGTTGGCTTACCGATAGAAGTAAACATAGAAGTTTCCACAATAGCCATTACAAATATTCACAAATTCATCATACACAAGGCCATTTTAACATGGAGCTTGGACACATCTCAGTTTATGGGAGATACCTCAGGCAATAGGTAATGGCTCTACCGACCTCCCGATTGAAGAGTATGACCTGTGGGGATATCCCTATTGAGAATGAGCTTAATAATAAATGCAGATTTTATGGAATTTATCCATGCGTCCACTCGAACGGGAATATGACGCAGGGACGAGTACGTGGGCTAGGGAGAAAAATTGCTCCTGTACCCTCAGCATTTCCTGTTTTGAGGACGCTTCCGGTGGCAGGTAATGACCCTAGCCCCACATCAGTTCGGTATTTATTTGTACACCCACTTCATACAAATTGTGACCCAAGACCGAGTTTACAGTGGCAGACCGCACTTACGTGGGCCAATGCGAAAAACCTGCGCAAGCCCTCTTGAAATATTAGTCTTGGGGACGTCTTAGACAGTGGATAATGACCCCGGTCCCATCCCAAAGGACGGATAATGCGGTACTCGGACATTTGGCCGACGGACATTTAACCGAATGGACATTTAGCCGAAATTGTAGTGGCGTACTGACATGTAAATCACACTCTTTATCGTAATGTGCTACATATATTTATATTTATTTACTGGATTAATTTTTAATTTTTCCTTTTTTGTTTTCGTTTTTTTTTTTGTTTTGTTTTTTTTGACAGGCATTTTTTAAATGTATTCTATATATATTATATCAAATATTACTGTAAGATGATAATTATTTTGAGACAAAGCACATTTTACTACAGCAAAAATCTTAAGCTTTTACGATATGAAAGATCTTTCAATTTCGCTTTTAATGATCATTATCTTAAAGGGATGTACTAGTTTTGTATGTTACTGTTAAATACGAATTTAAATAATTAGGTGCTACTTTTTACCCAAATACACTCAAATATTTTTTAAAATATTAATTTCAGTAAACAAATATTGAAATAAGAAAACTTTCAACTTTAAATTTAGATTTAGTAATTTAATCATTTGAAATTCAGTGGTAATTTATTAGGCCTATTCTAACTTATAATACTGCTAATTAAAATACTTAAAGTAAAGTTTTTTATTTGTACTTTTTCGATGAAAAATCCATCGGCCAAATATCCGTTCGGTCAAATGTCAGGCCACGGATAATGCCTAGGAGGATGACTCAAGCTTATCAATAAACACCACATAAGAAATTCGTAAAAATATGATACAAGATCGAGTTTACAGTGGGCTTCCTTCAACATGTACATG
Source organism: Acanthosepion pharaonis (assembly GCA_903632075.3). Taxonomy (NCBI): domain Eukaryota; kingdom Metazoa; phylum Mollusca; class Cephalopoda; order Sepiida; family Sepiidae; genus Acanthosepion; species Acanthosepion pharaonis. Next base: position 182,545 of record CAHIKZ030002337.1, read on the forward strand.
GATTAAGTGTAAAAATTGCTCCAGCCGCTTCAGTATTTTCCCTTTATGTTGGTAATGACCCTGAGCTCCTCCTGAAGGAAACCTAAAGGGGAAGGGCAATTGTGGCTTGAGTTTTTAGCCAATATGTCATTAGAGCAACCGCCATGAAAATATTTATAGAAAAGGCAACGGAAAGACACGTCCACCACGGCAGTAGGATAATGACTGAAGTCGAGATGCCAGGCCAGGGCCGATAACATTACAGACCCTTCCTATCGAGAGATAGCAGGAGCACTTGACCAGATATGGCAGCAATATTCAATGCACAGACGAATGACAGATTTACAAATGTGTAGGATTCTGACGAGAAAATTCTCTGGCACAACACAGTGAACCAACTTTCCTAGCAGTAGACTTAGCAATTGGTTCAATATAATCACCCCACTTCGTGTCAGTGGATAATGTGAGACCAATCAGACGCAATGAACTGTTTTCGTAGAGGTTAGCATCAGCCATGCTGATGGAAGATAAAAATGGTTCTCTGTGATGATTAAAAGAGAGTAGTTTCGTTTTGGATGCGGTAAAATTTACAAGCCATTTCTTGCCCCAGTAAACAACTGATTGGAGCCCATTTTCGAGAGCAGCTGCTAGTTTTACTTTGTCGGACATATCGAACATATTATTAAGACAGCAATAAATAATCAGCATAAATAACTAAATGGGAAGTGATAACATCGGAAAGGTGGTTAATGAAGATCAGAAACAACGTAGGTACAAGGATAGACCTCTGGGTGAACTCCCACATTAATGTGAAATGATCTAGAAGTGCGGCCGTTCAATGCGATCTTCATTACATAATTTGTTAAGAACGATCAGATTCAGTCAAATATTCGTCCCGAGACACCACTGAGTTTGTGAAGAAGACCAGCATGCCAGAACCTGTTAAACACTTTCGAGTGGTTTTATAAATATGTTGCTCAGTTATTCATATAACAGAGTGGTTATCACTTTCTGTGCCTGAATGGGAGTAAAGGGAAGTAACCAATGTTGACAGTTTAAATCGTTTGTTTTAAAACTCTTACAAATATTATAAATCATAAAGCTTACAAATATTATAAACTATAAAAATCTTTCAAATATTATAACTATAAAACTCTTACAAACATTATAAATCATAAAACTATTACAAATATTATAAATCATAAAACACTTACAAATATTTTAAATTATAAAACTCTTACAAATATAAATGATAAAACTCTTACAAATATTATAAATTATAAGAGAACGCATATGAAATAAAGTACTAAAATCTAAAAACTTATCGAAGTGCTTTAATTACGACAATTTCGCTAATAACCATTTTACGACAATGGCAAATCTCTTAAACAAAGAAACGACAGTGCATCTCAGCGTGTAGAAAATGCGACACCGAAATTCGAACACGCATTGGAGTAACGGAAGAAACATTCCAAAAGTTAAGCAAGGTGATGGGAAGCGGAAAACTTCGTTGTAAACAAAGAAAACTGTGCTGGGTTGCTATGTGTTATCCATCCTCTTATATGGCAGTGAATGTTGGACAATCTCCCACTAATGCGGAGAAAACTGGAGGTTGCTGAAATACGGTTCTAGAGAAGGATAGAGAAAATTCCATAGACGGAGAGGGTAAACAAGGAAGAAGTCTTAAAGAGCATGGCAACAGAAAGAACATTTCTACTCAGAATCAGGAAAAGTGAGCTGAAATTCTATGGACACATAATGAAGAAAGAGGGTTTAGAAAACTTAACCCTCATGGGGCATGTTGAAGGAAAGGAAAATAGGGGAGGACAGTGAACCACTTACCTGGCAAATTTGTGTAAATATACAGCGGAGCGGGTGACGGGTGGCAGGAGTGGGAGGGGGGCTTAGCAAAGGAAGGAAAACTGCTAAGAGCCATAAGAGTTGGATGCTCACTGGGTGCCGAACACTTCCGGTCTTGTGTCACAACTAGGCTACGCTTAGGAAATCATTTAGGGGCACCTCGACGTGGTGTAATGGTTAGCAAGCTTGTATCACAAGAACATTTACGACTGAGTAGTGAGTTCGATCCTCACTGGGTGCGCCACACTTTCGGTTTTTTGCCACATCGAAGCTAAGCTTAGAAAATCATTTAGGGGCACCTCGAAGTGGTGTAATGGTCAGCAAGCTTGTCTCGTTAGAACAATTACTACTGATCACTGAGTTCGATCCTCACTAGGTACCCCATAACTCCGGCCTTGTGCCACATCTAAGCCCCGCTTAGAAAATCATCGTAAGAGATAGGAAGTTGTGGAGAGCCATGATAATCTATGTTCTGAAGAGACGCAACACATAGAAGGGACAAGCTAAACAGAACAAAATAAAGACACTTGACGCGGGTAATGTCGGGTATCATTGCTAAAAAAATTTTCCCTGATTCTTACTAACCAGTTTTTTTTTATTGCCATGTCTCATCAGGAAGCAGGTGATGATGATGCTCTACAGATTTCTTTTTCCTTATTATCTATGAAATGACATGACTTTTTCAATATTCGATTAGTATCGCATTGTCTTCTACCCGGTTTATAAAAACAGAGTAATCTAGACAAGCTAGAACTGAAGGATAAAGCTTCCATTCCACTCTGATTCACTCATAGCTGATGGGGAGGGAGAGAAGAAATGAATTCATGCCTTCCCCGAGGTTATTAGTACAAAAGGTATACAAAAGAGCAGGTCGTAATTTGGACCCGGTTCACCAAATTCACTTCTGTGCCGTTGGACATTGATGTGAGGAAACGTAATTTTTAACAGAATTACAAACGTTTGACGTCCTGGGTAAGACGATAAACTACATCCAAGATTATTACCAGCAATACATTTTTGGAAAAAAAACATTATCAGTAATAAGAATCTTGTCGGCATTAAATAACCCGTTAAGGTTGATATGCCGTAAAACAAACCAAATAAAATCTTGAGTAAATGGATGGCGGAGAAAATTTTCGGTGAGATAGCAAAAAGACAAAATTTATTAAGAGCTACAAAGGACAGGAAATTGTGGAGAGTCATGATCGCCAACATCCTGAAGGGACACGGCAAATAGAAGAACAATAGTAATATCAGCCGTTTTTTTTATAAAGAAATATTCAGTCGAGCAGCCAGTACAATTGTCTCTTGAAATTTATAAAATCTTTCTCTTAAAAGAACATCCACTTCTTGGGTAAGATGATAACCTACATTCGACAACAAGGCTTTTGATCAGGAGGCTTTGAGGAGCGTAGAACCACCTCTCAATTGCTGGTGTTTCCAGGTACACTCTAATCCAGGATGGTAGCACCTGTCAGGGTCCCAGCTATGGGAAAATAGTTAGACCCCCTACAAAAAAGAGAATAAAACACTATGAAAGTATAAGAATAGGTTTTAAAACCAGCAATACTTTTTGAGAAAATTTTTACCAGCAATATTTTTTGAAAAAAATATTACCAGCAATAAAAATCTTGTCGCCATTAAATAACCCATCGAAGTTGATATTACGTAAAATAAAACAAGCCAAACCAAACCAAACCAAACAAAATCTTGAGTAAATGGATGGTGGAGCAAAATTTCAGTGAGATAGCAAAAAGAAAAATTTATTAAGAGCTACAAAGGACAGGAAATTGTGGAGAGTCGTGATTGCCAACATCCTGAAGGGACATGGCAAATAGAAGAACAATGGTAACGGTAATATCAGCCGTTTCTTTATAAAGAAACATTCAGTCGAGCAACCAGTGCAATTGCCTCTTGAAATTTATAAAATCTTTCTCGTAAAACAATTTTTCAGGAAAATAGGTTTCTCAAGTCCAGTAGCTGTTATTGCTCTTTCCAGTATTGATGGAGGTTTCCTTCCTAACCTTTTATTTGAAGTAGTGTGGAATGTCAACATTTTGATTATCTCATTGTTTTGTCGTCGAGTTACATGTTCTATCCATTTTACTAGTTGCCGCTGTTGGTAGTCCACAAATGATGCGGTTTCTGTTACGCGGTACAATTCTTTATTTGTGATCATGTAGCGCCAGTCCACGAGGTTTGAAGAAGGATGATCATCTCTAACACCGACATGTTTCATTCGCTCGAAGCCATTTTTAACCATTCGTCTGAGAAGGCGGTTACATTCAGCTGACAGTTTAGATATTTTATTTTGTCGCCATGAATGACATCTATATGAGAGTCTCGATCTGACAAGAATATTTAAGAACATGACTCGTCCTGGGTATGACGATAAACTACATCCAACAGCAAGGCCTTTGATCAGAAGGTTTTGAGAAGCGTAGAACCACCTCTTAATTGCTGGCGTTCCCAGGTCCACCCTAACCCGGTGTGGTAGCACTTGTTAGGGTCCCAATTATGGGAAAATAGTTATCCCCTCCCACATACACAGAAGGGGTCAAAACACTATGAATACGTTTTTTAGAAAAAATTACTAGCAATACATTTTTGAAAAGGAAAAAATATTACCAGCAATACATTTTGAAAAAATATTACCAGCAATAAAAATCTTGTCGGCATTAAATAACCCATTGAGGTTGATATGCCGTAAAACAAATCAAACCAAACCAATATATACTGAGATAGATAGATAGATAGATAGATAGATAGATAGATAGATAGATAGATAGATAGATAAAAAATATTACCAGCAATAAAAATATTGTCGACATTAAATAACCCACTGAGGTTGATATGCCGCAACACAAACTAATATATACTGAGATAGATAGATAGATAGATAGATAGATAGATAGATAGATAGATAAAAAAATATTACCAGCAATAAAAATCTTGTCGGCATTACATAACCCATTGATGTTGATATGCCGTAAAACAAAACAAACCAAACCTAAGAACATAACTCGAGGTTTTGTTTTTGCAGCAATTTGTGATGAGTGAAACGACCTCTAGTACAAACTATTCTACGTTTAATTTTCCTATCTCCTATACTAAATTTGCTATAACTAAGCTATATACTGAGGTAATTAGTTAGAATAGGATTATCTTAATTCGATATAAAGCCAAACTGAAAAAGGATTAAAAAAAAGTTAGAATGCTAATTTGGAAGGGCATGGAAATCCGTGACTATTTTAATCGGCTAAATAACAAAACTTACTTGATTTCTAAACAGTGACTAAATACTAACCGTTACTAAAACGATCTACGTTTTTAGTCATTTTTCAGTTTATAAAAGCTTTAAATTTTTGAGAGGTTAATTTTATAGTATAAATATTTTTTTTATCGTCAGTTACATTCATCTGCTTTTATTGAATTTATTTTTACAAAAAAAATTTGTTTTTCGCTTATCGTCTGCATCTTACCAATGGCCGCGTTTTATGCTGGTGGAATCTTGTAAAAGTTTTCTGTCCCAAGGCGCAAGCACATTGTTATTTTTCTTTGCCAGATACATTTTTCTCTCTTATTTATTTCCCTCGAGAAATTCCGGTCACTGGAGTTCTGACAGAAGATTAATCATTTATATGAACACCTTGTTATCATGTCATATTATATATATATATATATATATATATATATATATATATATATATATTAATATTTTACCTAGAAATCATTCTTATTCTTATGCTGAGTTTTACTAAGATATGTTTGGTGCAAGGCCACATTTAAAGAGAATGAATATATTGTTCTGATCTTCCGAAGAAAGGTTGAACAGCCTTCTTGTCCCCAAAATTCAAGATTTTAGCCATAACTGGCACCAATTGAATGCATACTAAACAGAATAACAGGGGAGGTCCATAAGATTTATACTAAGTTGTTTGATTAATTTGAAAATACTAGGGTGAACAAGATCGCCATCATATTAAGCATGTTTTAGTTCCATGCATTCACGCTGACGGTGTTTCATTCATTTTGACGCGTTCATTGCCAGTACGGGCATTTTTTTTACTTTCATTACAAGACAAGCAACGTTTCTACAAAGATTTATAATAATTTTTTTGTAGATTTATATATTTTTAGACTTGAAAAAATTGTTTAAATATAAATTGAAGAAGATAGATATTATGTTAAAATATTGTTTAACATTATCAAACACTGTTTTTTTCTTTTCTTTTGCTTTTCTTAAACCTCGCTCTTCTCTTAACTGTTGAAAAATATTGTAAGAGTTACGTCAATCATTATGTTTCTTCTATTTCTTCTTCTTCTTATTATTATTATTATTATTATTATTATTATTATTATTATTTGTATACAGATTTCCTTCGGGGTTCCAACCAGAGACCCAAAGCCAGAAATGTTTTCATGACATTTTCTACTTATCATTCAAAAAAAAAATGTAACATCACGTACATTTTACATAGATAAAGCTCTTCGTAATGTGTGAGCAGTACTTGTCAGTAAAATCTTTTGTATTTCTTTAAGGCATGGACTACCAGGAATCCCTTCAATGAGTCCATCGGAACTTTCTCCAATCAATCCGAGTGCTCCAACAACAACTGGAATTATTGATGTCCTCATGTGCCACATTTTTGAGATTTCCACTTCAAGATCCTTGTATTTTGATAGTTTTTTGAAGATCTTCAAAGATACATTACAATCTGCAAGGACTGCCATGTCAATAAGAAAACATTCTGTTTTTGTGGTCTTTGATCACGATGTCTGGATGATTAGCTTTGACTGTTCTGTCTGTGTGCATTGTAAAAACACAAAATTGTTACAGGTCCTATCTCTGTAATCGGATCTGGGTTATGTTCATACCAGTTTCTTAAAGTTTCCTTTCCGTAAAAGTTGCATATTTTCCAATGCAGATATTGGCACATTCTATCATGCTAAGTTTTATATTCAGTGGGTGCCAATACCGTGCAGCCTGATATAAGAAGGTTAATTGTTTCTGGATATTTATCACAGAATCTGCATTTGGGGTCAATACAATCTTTCAGTATGTGTGCTTGGTAATTTCTAGTTAGCAAGCATTGGTCCTGTGCAGTAAGTATAAAAGCTTTGGTTTCAGCGTTTAACCCTGCGCTACGTAAACACTGATTGATACGGGGTTTGTCTACATCAGCTTGTTTGATACGGGAAGAGTATTGACAATAAAGCGGCTTATCTTGCTATCGTTTCTGCATTTGGTAAATGGCATTTGTTTATTTTTATTTTATTCTTTGCCGATGCAGTAGGTGTATTATGGTTTAATTGCACTTATTTCACCCACTTGACAATCCCGTTTGAATTTGTTGGCTCCTTTTATTACTGAACAAAGTTTCTTATTTCTTTCATGTTCTTTGACACAGATCATCATCCAGTCTTCTGTAGTATCCAGATATCTTTGAAGACCGATTTTTGTGGCTTTGTAAAAGAGTTCTAGTAGAACTAATCTTCTGCCTCCTTCGGATATGGGCACATATAGACGATTAACATCAGTTTGGGATGATGCATACTGTAGCAAGTGAGAAACTTTCTCGTTTTGGCGTCCATTCGTTTAATGTCAGCTATGGTCCAGTTAAGAATGTTAAAACTGTATTGCACACCAGGGACAGCCAAAGTGTGATACTCTGTTTTGTGAATTTGACTCGGTATTTAGAACCAGACACACACGCTTGTAGTATACTTTTCTTACTTTCTCCTTCATTTGGGTTTTCTGTATTCCATCTCTTTCTGTTGCATAGACCTCTGGTGAGGGTGATCTCATATCGTCTTTTCTCTCCCCGTGATCGCTGATTGTTTTGGTTCAGCAATGAAAGACTTCAAATTTAATTTAAATTTAACTATTTTTATTACTCATGTTAACATGTACATTATCTAACTATCCAGTGGGGGGGGGTCACCTCCCCTCACTGTGGGGCCGTTTCGGACACGAAAGAGAACACGTCTACATTGTCTGATAGGTAAGAACCAACTCTCCCAAATCTTTCTTCTATCCTTCCTACTTCAGCCAATAAAATTGACTTCCCTATTATGGCTCATATTTGACCCCGGTTGTCAACCTCCGAAAGTCGGAGCCGATATACACTTTCCCTAAAATTAATAGTCTACTAAACTATTAAGTAACACTTCGCTGAAGGAGAAAATAAGAAAAGAATACTACAGGTGTGTGTGTCTGCTGTTAAATACTGAGTTGTTGTTGTTGTTCTTGTTCTTCTTCTTCTTCTTCTTCTTATTATTATTATTATCATACCATTTCTTATGGACGACAATCCAAAATTAAAATCATCCTGTGTATGATGATAAATTACATCCGTATCCCGGGTAAGACGATAAACTTCATCCAACTGAAAGGCCTCTGATCAGGTTTTGAGGAGCGTGGAACCACCTCTTAATTGCTGGTGTTCCCAGGTGCACCCTGACACGGGGTGATAGCACCTGTTAGCGTCCCATACATACATAAAAAATATTACCAGCAATAAAAATCTTGTCGGCATTAAATAACCCATTGAGGTTGATATGCGGTAAAACATAACAAACCATACCAAACCAAAATTAAAAGATGACTGGAATCTGGTAGATCATCTCTCTATTTGAAACTAGCTCAATTGAGAAAAAGCCTGGTTTTTAACTTTCAATACCTAAAAAAAAAACGGGCGAATATCGGGTCATCATCAGCAATTGCCACTGATATTTTTTCTAACGGCAATAAATGGTTATACTCAGACTCTCGATGAGGCTTCATGTTAGCAACGTGTACTGGATCTAAACTTCACTCCTGACCTCAAGTGGAACTCATTCTGTCACAACATGAAGGGCCCGACACCTTCCGTGCTTCATCTTTACAAGAGTCAGATTAGACCATCTGCTGCTATATCTGGTCTGTAGCCGTTCAGTTCTTACTTTCCGACATTGATAGAGTTCAAAACCGATTACGATGTCTTGTGGAAGACATATTCTTCACTCTGCAACCTCGTCCCTCCCACCCACAAACGCAAGATTCCAAGCCGATCGTTACTCTGTAATTATTTCAGTCGTAAATGTTCAGATGAGTAGTAACTCTTTCAGTCTTCAGCGAAAGGTGGGTGACAGAGGCGAGCTTGGTTCGTTTGAACGGGGCTAGCCTTGATTTACTCTTTTAGGTCAACCTACGTTATATCGGGGTGGTTTCCTGTGGAGCCCTCCCCTTGGTTAGGTTAGACAAGCTTTTGTGTACCTAGTTAATGTGAGTAAGTGTTGTTCCTGGCCTGTTCCCGGCTGCACCTTTGGTTATGATCCAAGTTGAGATTCCCAACCTCCCCAGTTTGTTTTGGCCCCTTTTTATCTCGACTGGGTCAGCTTTTTTCTTTCTCATGTCCGTATAATTTTCTCCTTTCCCCACTCCCTTAGCGAGAGAACCTCTTGATTGTGACCAATTGGCAGAATACAGCGGCTTCTCTCTTTTTGGGGAGTTGGACGGACCCTACTAACGTCAGTTATGTTTAGTTTATTTTGTGTTCATGTTTAGATTGTTATTGAGTTCATCTCCCTTCCCTCTCATTCTTCATCTTTAGATTTTTATGGATAATAATTTATTATCATTAAATTTTTATGGCATGGGGTGCGTTTTGTTGGTCCCCCTTGAGATGATGTGGTATTATGGTGTATGGAGGATTGATTGGTGACGGACGAATTTTTGTGGTGAATGTGCAAATTGTAATGAGTGAATTGAGCTTACGGTCAAATCAGGCTGAAAACACCGGTTCTCGTTCGATCACCGAAGTTAAGCATCGTAGAGCCAGGTCAGTACTTAGATGGGGACCGCTTGGGAACACCTGGTACTGTAAGCCCCCAAAGTCCAAAGTCCAACCCTTACCTCACAGTCGGTGGGGGGGTGTAAACGGTAGTGTCAGATTTATGCCGCCCGGAACTTCGTTCCTGGTAGGGCCACCCAAGGTGGACAGGTCTGACACACACACGCCGGCTAACAAGGGCTCTGGTGAAAATCCAAGGAGCGTCTGATCGGCAACCGGCGGCTTCTGGTCGTTCCTGTCTCTGCGTCTGGGGGAACCCCGCGGCAAGCAAGAACGTTATTCGAGTAGGCCTGGGTACCCTACTTCTGTAATTTATCCCAAGAATCTCTTTCTCATAACAGGAAGAAGCCGGCTCAATCCGCCCAGGGTGAATGCCGCATCAGTACAGTACAGTAGTAATGAGTGAATGGGTCGTGAATCGGATTAGCTAGGTATAAGATAGTGAAGACCAGCCTTAACCCCTCCCCTTTTTTCGGCCTTGTGCCATAATTGTATTTTTATATACAATAAATACCAGTAATTCCTTCAAATGATACTCGAGCTAGTAATACTTGTTCGAATAGTAACCGCCGAATAGTAATCCGTAGAGTGATTAGTATAGAGAAATAATATAGAGGATAGTACAGAGAATAGCGATTACTTAGATACCACGGTAATTCCCATTTATATCTTTCCTTTACGATCATGTGATCTACTTATATAATAATGGAATCGTCCGTGTTTACCCACTGGTGATCTGTGTTCAAACTCCAGTGTCGGCAACCACACTTTATCCCTATATGACATAAACCGTTTCAGCTAGGACACGCCATGCCACTTCCACGGAGTCGAATCACACCCATTTCCCCAGTATTCCAAATGGGAAAAGGGAATTTCACTCAACGGCTTTTTCTCTAGAACTGCTATTTTGTAGAACAGATTCCCACGTGGATGCTTCCCCAAACACTTCAATCTTGACATCTACAAATCAAGGATCAATCATTATCTATCCTCCTAATCCTCGTAATCATCACTTTCTACCACATTCACTTTCATTCATATCACCCACCTTATTCATCATTACCATTTTAGCAATAACTTTGAGTGGCTCACGGGTCTTGTAATAGGCGAATTTCAATTTTAAAATATATCCATCTATCGTAATGGTCTGCTTGCTTGAGTTCTTGTTCAGGTTCCTGTGACCGGTGTTTAAACTTAAATCAACCCCATGATATCGAACGCTGATTTTCAAAGCAGCCAGTTCTTTCCCCTGAGAAAGATAACAACCGTTTAATTTTTTTCATCTTTCAGTGCAATCGTATACTGGTAAAATCTTTTGTAAATATTTTTTTATCACTACGACAGTGAGATTTTATTTTAATAATTTTTTAAAGAATTTCGCAACTTAATGTAGATATTTATTAAGCTTAGTCTGACACAAGGCCAATCACATAGGTGTTCTGTAAAATTTGTTTGATTCTAGAAGGTGAGTAAAATACCAAAAGTTGGTATTCAGAGGTTTTCCGCCATCTTTCAGTATTTTTCACACTGGTTGCACCGTATCCCAGGTAGAGAGGGAGCTTTTTATTTCCCAGTCACAACTTTCAAATGATACTGCTCCATTTGTGGGTGTGGTATTGATTTGAACCTCCAAATATGTTACTAAAAATAGATTGTTGTGAAAAGAATTTGTTGCGTTATTCTAAAGGCAATTCGGAATATAATAAACACGCCTTTTGTTTCATAACTGCTGACGTCATGATAATTTCTGTAATTTTCGAAAAATTACTTTAGCTTGCCAATAGAGGTACATACTTTTTTGACTTGAGTACACAAATATTTCAAAGTATATTCCGGGTGAATTCTTTGTGTAATAAATAAAGCTATTTCAGTGAAACATTTCGTTCGTCCTGGGTATGATGATAAACTACATCCGAGTCCTGGGTAAGACGATAAAATACATTCAACTGCAAGGCCTCTGATCAGGAGCATTTGAGGAGCATGAAGCCACCTCTTAATTGCTGATGTTCCCAAGTTCACCCAAACCGGGGGTGGTAGCAGGTTCCTGACTATAGACAAATAGTTAACCTCCAAACGGATCAAAACGTGTAAAAAATAGGTTTTAATACCAGCAATACATTTTTGTAAAAAATTATTACCAGCAATGAATATTTGAAGAAACAATTATTACCAGCAATACATTATTACTAGCAATACTTTTTGCAAAAAATATTACCAGCAATATATTTAAAAAAAATCTTACCAGAAATACTTTTTGAAAAAATATTACCAGCAATAAAAATCTTGTCGGCATTAAATAACTGATTGAGGTTGATACGCCGTAAAACAAAACAAACCAAACCAAACTAAAATCTTGTCGGCATTAAATATTCCAATATTCCATTGAGGTTGATATGCCGTAAAACAAACTAATTATTTCGTTTACTTACTTTTCAAACTCTTACGTTTTTTACTTTTGTTGTATGTACAAAAAATATCGAAAAGGAAAATTAAAATAAAAGATAAAAGGTAAATGAATATCCCTGCAAAATTTCGAAAACTTTGAGTCATTAATTGGAGCGAGAGACCTCCAAGGCATTTTGAAGTTGGCATTTTGAAGTTGGAGTGTAAAAAAAAGCGTTTTACAACTCCAATTAACCTGCCTGCGATAGGGTTAACACCCGTAATAAATCCTTCTCTCTCAAACTAAATAAACTTCAAGAATTTATTGCTTGCCTTACAGAGTCTAGCAGAATAGATTTAACAGAATGGTCGCGGTAGCGAAACAGTTGTTATAAATCATTAATGTTAGAATGTTTCTAGAAATATAAATTTATCAGTTGAAAATTTTTATAAATATATTTTAGATTTTTAATATGGCCGACGTCTTCAGAAAAAAAAAGCGATTTCTTAACCTAGAACTATAAAGTCAGAATAAACAGTTTGACCTCCAGATAATTTTTAATTCAATTTTACCTTCAAGACACTGTTGGGATTTCTCTAACTCAGCGTTTGCCAGACGGTGTGCCTGGGTGCACTGATGCAACCAGGTGCGCCTCAAGTTAACAGAAGAGCAATTTATGAATTATTCTTATATTTAAATCTTCATTTATAAAAAAAAAAAAAAAAAGCTACAAACACCAAGCACATGTTGTTGCGGGTGTATGCTGGTCGAGTATTTAGGTGGAAAACACGGGTCTCCTGAAATGTTTATCCCACAACAAAAATGGCGGACTCAGTATGCGATTCCGGGTAATAAAATACAAAGAAACAGCTAAAGCCAATATATATACAAACAAACGATAATATATTATTAACAAGACCAAAAAGTTACATAGTTGCGAGCGACAAAGACAGTGACATTATATGCATTTGCCAAAACAATGAATATGCATGAAAACATTTAAACACTAGTGAATTGTTCGTGTATATAAAATGTGTGTAGAATTCCTAGGGAAAATGAAATGAAAGGTGCGTACGCGCGTGCGTGTGCGTCCCCCCGTGGGGAAAGCGTTTTCCTCATTCGAATTACATCTTGCCGTCCCTGAGTGAAAAAGGAAATAGAGAGTGATGGAAAATATTACAGTGTATTTATAGGTTCAGAAAGCGTCATCTAGTGGCAGTTTTTTTTTTTTTTTTTTTTGTTAGGAAAGTAAGTGGAGTAACTCCACAATGTCTTCTATATTTAAGTCAAGTCTTTTTCATTTGATATTATAAACTGGATGTTAAATTCCTTAATCTTTAATAAGGAGGGGATCAACGTTTCATTTTTGCTTTCCTCAAGGCATAATATACAAGGCCTATCATACAAAAAGTTACCTAAACACATCAAGCACAGTTTTCACACAAGCAGACTTAAATATACAATGTAATGTCTTAAAAATAAATACTTATTTCAGCAGACTTCTTTTTTATCTTACTATTTTCAAATTCCATGACTAATTTTTCTTATTAAATTTGAAAGTGCGAGTTTTAGTTATTTTACAAGTGCGCTCTGAAGTAAATAAACAAAAAAAAAACAAAACAAAACATGCGTGTGACGTTGTGTGTGTATGTGTCTGTTTGCGTATGTGTGGGTGTCTGTTATTATGGTCGCTTTTTGCCATATTATTCTATTCTGAATTAGAGAGTGATCACCATATTTTAGGAAACGAAAAAAAATGGTAGTTCCATCTCTCAGTAAAAGCAGGAACTGCTTCAGTTCACGCGCTGTAAATAAGAAATTTTAAAACTGCAAAGATAAGAATTCGTGAAAACGATATAGAATCATAAAAGGAGAGATGTAATGTCAGAACTCAAGAGAAAAAAAAAGAAAAAAATGTCGGAAAGATTGTCACATTCTTTTCGTGTTTTGTTCATTTTATGAAAGTTTGTTGTTTAATGTTTTTGCTTTTTACTCGATTTTATCATTTGATGAAAACGAGGCTTGATATAAAATGATTTGCTCATCCTTGAGAATGACATCGTGTTTTTCTTTTAATAATGTTATAGATAGAGGGATAGATAGATATATACGAACAGACTGAAATAGATAGATAGATAGATAGATAGATAGATAGATAGATAGATAGATAGATAGATAAACTACATTTTAAAATTCAACAAAACAGTTAAGAAACTATTTAAAATTGTACACAAATCTTAGACTAGATTAACAGAATAGCACCCTGCTATACCCACATGATATGGCTTACCCGAAACACACAAACCCAACATATCCATCAGACCCTTTGTATCCAGCATCAACAATGCACCCGACAAATTATTTCAAAAATCCTAACTCTACTGTTAGGCACCAGCAATCCAACTCGCATTAAATCCTCTTTAAGTTACAATGAATCTATGATTTTCTTTCATCTTCCTTTATTCCTCTTTTCTATTGCAAGCCTTTCTTGCCGTTTTCTCTAGCTATTCTCATTCACACATTCCACCTCCTTCCTTCTTCTTTGTGTCGTGTCCCTTCAGGATGCAGGTGATCATGGCTCTCCACAACTTCCTGTCCATTGAAGCCCATAGTAAAGTTTCGCTTTTTGCTGTCTCTCCTAATCCCTGTTCTGCTTACCATTCACTTAAACTCGTCAGGCAGGGGTTATGCACTGTTTTCCTCTGGCTCTCCTGCCTTCAAAATGTCTTGGATGTGTCAAATTTTCCAAGCACTCTATCCTCATTATCTTCCGTATAAATTTCAACTTTTTCTAATGTTAAGCGAAAGTGCACTTTTTGTTTCCAATTAGACTGTGTAAATCTAGAAATCGACCATATTATGAAGATCGCTTGAGGTGAGAAATAGACAGTCACTATGCAGCTATTATTTCAATGTTTACATTATTTCTATCTACAGACAATCTCCGATACTGAACCTATTTTCTTTAACAAATTTTATACAATATAATCTATCTATGAACAATATAATATATATATATATATATATATATATATATATATATATATATATATATATAAAAAGAAAGAACAGTAAGACATAAAATCCGGTGTTCTTATAGATATTTTTATTTTTACAAAATAGTGCTCAATGTAAATTTACAGAGACATTAATATTATAATTAATTGATTTAAAATATGTTTTTTTCGCTACACAGTTCTAAAAAAAAAAAATAAATAAATTTAGTTCCATTTCATCTTCAAGCGAATCGCTTGAAGATGAAATGGAACTAATGCTTTTAATTTAATTGCAAAATTAAATTCGGGGTTTTTAGCTTCTATTTTTGAAACATGGTTGGAACTGTGTAGCGAAAAAAAACATATTTTAAATCAATTAATTTATGATATATATATATATATATATATAGTGTATTTAGGCAGCAATACTTCTTTCATGCACATTTCATCGAAAACGAGAGACAAGGTGCTTTTAATTAGTTTTTTATACAATTTCTCATGCGATGTAAAAAAATTTTCTTTTCGGATGATAAATTATATAAAAACTGTTCGAATGTTCTTTTCATCCGAGCGCTTTCGGCTATACATTTAGCCATTTTCAAGGGTTACATTTTAACTGTTAAAATAAGAAATAGTTTGTTGTATGCATGTTTTATAAAATGTTTTCATTTTTTTTCTGTTTCAAAACACGGTCAAGATATTATGTCCATGTTCAAAGTTAACATTATTAAGTGTTGGTTTGTTTGTTTTTATTAATAAGGCTTACATTATTTTTAGCCTTTTTTGCATGTAGATGATGCTATTATATTAGTGTTGTCGACAAGTATGTTACAAATAGTGTCCGGTAGGATTCCATGAATATTTAAATGAGATCTAATTGAGCTATGGTCCGAAAGGTATAGAGTTAGTCTTCGTGTCAAACATGTTGTACTGTTTATATATATATATATATATATATATATATATATATATATATATATATATATATATAAAAGAAAGAACAGTAAGATATATAATCTTATTGA
Source organism: Acanthosepion pharaonis (assembly GCA_903632075.3). NCBI lineage: Eukaryota > Metazoa > Mollusca > Cephalopoda > Sepiida > Sepiidae > Acanthosepion > Acanthosepion pharaonis. The sequence goes on from CAHIKZ030002337.1 coordinate 198,623, forward strand.
TATTTTTTCATTTTCACAAAAACAGTGCTCAATGTAAATTTACAGAGCATAAATATTATAAATTAACTGATTTAAAATATGGTTTCCTCGCTACACAGTAATAACCATGTTTCAAAAACCGAAGCCAAAAAACTTCAAATTCAAAAAAAGAAACCATATTTTAAATCAGTTAATTTATTATATATATATATATATATATATATATACTAGAATAATCCTAAGGAGCCAGGCAAACCTACCTAGGTTTCACCTAAACGGATCTTCAGGGTAAAACTGGATAAAAAAGAAAATAACGGAAAAGTACTTATTGATAAAAAACAAATAAAACCATAACCACGAGACAAAAAAGGGTATGATATATATATATATATAAAAGTGAATATTGAAGTCAACACCCAGAGGCGATAGGTTATTTCATGCTAGGCGCAATCATCAGGCCGCGAATGTTGGCTTTTTTCTCGTCTATTTATATGTATCGGTCAGTGGTGCATTGTGGGTAATCTATTCTGGCGGTTATTTTTGCGGGGGTGGCTTGTTTGCTTATTTATATATTATTTATATATTCTATATTATATGTTTGTTTATATTATATATTATTTATATATTCTATAATTAAATTTAAGTTTTAGTTTCTGTTTTTGAAACATGGTAATTCCTGTGTAGCGATGGAACCATTATTTTTAAATTAGTAAATTTATATTGTTTAGGCATTGAGCACTGTTTTTTGTAAAATAAAAATAATTTATAAGAACACCAGATTATAAATATTACTGTTCTTTCTCATTAAAATCGAAGTCACAAGTCATTGTGACCGAGGATTTGAAAATACTTGCGTTTAGTGGTGAATATAACAGATTGTGCAGCATCTCCAAGAAGCTGTTAATAAGGTCCGCTCAAAATAGCAGTATGAATCACAGATGGGTGTTTGTTAAACAAACAAACATAATTGTGTTTGCAACAGGGATTGACAAGCCATCCTAGCGAACGAATGTGCTCGGAAAACGTGAATAGCCAGCCATTACACACACACACACACACACACACACACACACACATATATATATATATATATATATCAGTCAGTCAGTTCTGTGCCATGCGAGATACACAGTTAGGCGACCATATATCTTTCGATACATGACTGACGAGGTAAATTTTTTCCCGCAGTTTGTTGCCATTTCTTTCTGTGGTAAAACATACATATATATATATATATATATATATATATATATATATATATATATATATATATATGAAGACAAAAGAAAAACTTATATTCGCCGGCGCGTTTCGTCCTCTTTTGTGTTCGGTGTGTTGTTACTCTCTTTCTCCTTATGAGCTCTGTTAAAAACATGTATTGTTAATAGCAAAAATTGCAATATGAGTACTAGTAAAAAATGATTGCTGAAGACATTAGATTTATAATACCCAGAAATTCATACGCAGATGTCCTCAAGGACACATGGCACAGTGGATAAAGGCTTGACAGTGACAGAACCGAAAGTGTGTGAGTTCAATACTCGGTTAAGGCAGTGGAGAACTTTCAGAGGGAAATTAACAGGAGATAATTGATAACTGACAACCATTAAACATGGCACGAGGAACTAGAAATAAAGGGCGTGAGCGAAATAAAGGGTTCAGTTCGACATTCCAACCATCTGAAGAAGGTGGGAGCGTACAACGACCGAAACGTTGTAATAAATATGGCGACAAAGATGAGGACAGTCCGAATAATGTAAATAATGTACATAATACATGATCTCAGAAATATAGACAGATACGAAACACCGAGTGGGAAATAACAAAAGGAATTAATTGGAATCTGAGTCTTGAGCGAGTATCATCTCTTTTCACTTGTTACCGTCAAGCAAAGGAAATTGCGCAATGAAGACGAGTTCCAATTCAACTCAACTCAACACACTATGCTGAATATATCAAATGCAAAGGTGAATTACTAAGCGTGATAATCACCCAAGACTGTGATGATTATAATGCGATGATGATGGTTTCGCTGCCGAAAATGGCATGATATCAGACAATTCAATGTATCTATTTTAAATCTGATCACTTCTCTTACCCTATATTTTAACATGTTCAGTCCTTAAAGAAAAAATCATTTCGAGGTCATCCTACCGGCTCATGTTTAATTCTTCCTTCTTCCCTTTCTATTTCTTCCTCCCTCTCCTTCTATCTCCCCCGCTTTCTTTCTCTACCCCCCACCATTTTTTTAAAAAAACCTTATATTGAAATATTTATGTTTCTTTCTTCTTCTTTTCATATTAGAACTTTTTCCTTTTCTTTTTTCCTCTCCCTTTCCCTTTCGTCTGGATAAATTAACTCCATTAAAATGAAAGAGATAGAGAGAGTGGGGGAGACGGATATAGGAATCAACACCGCATGGTGACTGTCAATTTCACACTTCAATTCAATTAAGGTATGTTCCTGTAATTCAAAATTATTCTTATGTGCCATAAATGATTACTATTTAGGGTGATGCATTCATCTTAGTCTTGATTCTACAAGACGAAAATAACTTATGACTCAATCTAATAGAAAATTTACAGTTTGTTGACAGTATTAACATCAATTAAAATGCAAGTTTAGGTCTTCAGAAGGTCCGTTGTTAAGGAGCAAATATCGGCGATTCTGTAGCTGCAGAACATTGCAAACTTTTCTTATTTTAATTTCGATAAGGTTTTTTATAGAATTCGAACCCAACAAAGTGAATTCTATCAAAGCTTGTTTTTTTCTCTTTAACGAAAATGCCAAAAATACAAAGATTTATAAGAATAAAGGAATCATTCGGATTAATGAAATTAACGAATTTTTTAAAAGTTATTTTTATAGCAAGCATTACCCGTACTGAGTTGGGTATTTCGACGTGGCATAATGATGGTTAGCAAGCTTGTCTCGTTAGATCAATTGCGACTGCGTAGTGAGTTCGATCCTAATTGCGGCCTTGTGTTACATCTAAGCTACGCTTTGTAAATCACCATAAGTGTATTGAGAGTCGGGTGCTGAACACTTGTTGGCAAGCAGCCAACAGCAAATCCCTCCTAAAGAAACCTCGTCGGTGGGGATTGCAAAATGCACAAGTTGATTCTATTTTCGTTGTCGCTGTTGCCGTGAAACTGATCTTCTCTCCCAGTAGTCGGCATTTATTCGATCCTCATTTTTCTGTTGTTCCCTGCACAGAAACCACAAGCGGTTCACCTTCCAAGTCTGCAATTAGCGCATCCACTCACTCAGCGTCTTACAAGACGAACATTGGTGAGTGTTAGGTTTCAAATCTCCGATGTAATAAACCGACATGATACTGTGTCCCTGATAATCAAATTACTGTTAACTTTCAGAGTCTGCTTGTTTGACTCTTGGATGCTACATCTTGTTAACCTGAAAACTGACTGCTTAAAACAACTCAGTCCAAAATGAATCATTATGACTATGGCGGAAAAATAATTCTCAAAGTTTTTGTTGTAATGCCATGTCCTTTCAGGACGCAGGCAATCTTTAATTTTCTCCATAGATTCCTTTACTTTGTTACCTGTGAATTTCTAACATTTTGATAATTATAGTCAACTGGTTTCCTATTGTCTCCGCCATGATATTGAATTCCGAGCAGTCCTTCTCTTAGATTGGTTGCAACCCAAAGAGGCCATTCACCATTTAAGCCATAGCTAGTGGGGAAAAGAGATAAGTCTCATACCTTTTTCAAGTGTAACTCTAAAAATTTCGGACACAGCTTACCAATTCCCTTTTCGGCATCCTTAGCAATTATGCTACCCGAACATTCTAGGTATCAGTAGCTATTAAAAAAAGATTAGTTTATGGTGGAACAGGTTAATAATATTCGGGTAGCCAATAAGAGTCGAACTTGGTACGTTCGCACTGGCTTTACAGACTAGCTTTTTTATGTGACTACGGTGGCCCTCAGTAATTAACTCAAGACTTCAAAGTTAAATAAAACAGTATTTAATTCAACCGCAAATAAATATTTAAGAACAAAGAGGTAAAAAAGTCAGCCAAAGATAAATAAGTGAATACCTTGTTAGCATTGCGACTCGGTCTAACGTCCGATAAATACTAAATCAAAACATAAATCATCGACGCACAATAATTCACACTAATTCGACTGGATAGTTCCACTTAATAGTCACTCAATAATCACTCCACTCAGTAGCCTGACACCGCTATTTATACACCTGGCGGAAATATTCATAAGTCCAAAATGTCGATAGTTATTCATTTTCTTCCTACATGACACATTTTAGCCATTCTTCTGTGGTAGATAGCTAGATCTATGCTTATGATATCGCATTATCGTGTGCACGATTATATTTTGGTTAAATTTAAGGTGGCGACAAAAATTAAATCTGAGAGCTTGAAATTTACATGCGATTCAGCATGATCGAAATATTTGTAGAAACTAGACCGGTTGTGAGCATTAGGATTTCCCAATGTGGCATTAACAAATTCTAAACACTTCAAATGCATCGGTGTATAGATCAGTTATAACAAATTTTATTATTTTTTAAAATCATTTCATCCCATGCAAGGCGATAAAGCCACTAAGACGCAAAGAGATACTGACAGATCTGAGAACACCGAGAAAACTTTACTGAGAAGAAAATACAATAAAAAGAAGAAAATTCAACGGAACAGACGATGATTGACGTTGAATTTAAATTTTTGAAAATTGTACACTATTTACATTATTCAGACTATTGTCCTCATCTTTGTCGCCATATTTATTACAACGTTTCGACCGTTGTACGCTCCGGCCTTCTTCAGGTGGTTCTCAAGGACACATGGCACAGTGGATAAAGGCGTTAGTTAGATTCGGTGACAGGACCCAAAGAACAGTCTACCCCAGTGAGCGAAATAAAGGGTTCAGTTCGACATTCCAACCACCTGAAGAAGGCAAGAGCGTACACCCGCCGAAACGTTGTAATAAATATGGCGACAAAGATGAGGACAATAGTCTGAATAATGTAAATAGTGTATATAATACCTCATCTCAGAAATATAGACAGATACTTAAAGGCCGAAACGTTGTAATAAATATGGCAACAAAGATCAAGACAATAGTTCGAATAATGTAAATAGTGTATATAATACCTCATCTCAAAAATATAGACAGATATTAAAAATTGTAGTTTACAAGAAAGCAAGAGGCCAGAAGAACAGTTTTATACACCAGAAGTGCGAGAGAAGAAACTATTAGTATAAAACTTACGGTGCATCTTAATAATTTCAACTGTAAATCGATTAGACTTACGCTTAAATTCGTTGAGATACCAAACAGGAACGCCCATCAGATCAATTGCCATGAAAATATCTTTAGAAAAGACACAGGGAAGACGTGTTACAGCGTTGAGAAATTAACTGAAGCCGAGATGCTAGGTCAGGACCAATAACATTGCAGCTTTGTAATGTGGGATCTGGCAAGACAACATTTAACTCGACAGAATCAGTCGTGATAGTAGTAGCTAATACTCAGCTAGTCACTGCAATAGTATTATTTTTTCTTTTTAGACAATTACCCAGGACTACTTATCATGAACGGATCATTCATGATAGTAAGAAGGGTAACTGACTTACTACAATATTTTCCCTTTTTTGAGACTTACGATGGAAAGTAATTTTGAGACTTACCTATGGAAGTTATACTTTGTTATTTTTGGTTTAAGATCAAACACTAATGTAGTCTGTCGCTTCCTTTTACTCGAGCGTTTGGCTTTCGAAGCTATCAGGAGTATAGGTACATCGAAAACGTCACACAGGACCACCATCGGCTACTCCTCTTGGGTACTCTGTTCGTACCTTTTTTTATTATTATTTGATTTAGATGTCTTTCATGCACCTATGCAAACCTTTCCGATACGTCTCTTGACTACACTATTTATATTGTTCGGACTATCATTCTCATCTTTGTTGCCATATTTATCACAACGTTTCGGCCGTTGTACGCTCCGGCCTTCTTCAGGTGGTTTATTTCGCTCGCTGGGGTAGACTGTTCTAGTTCTACGTGCCAAGTCTAATGGACGTCAGTTATCAGTTACCTCCTGTTAAATCACCTCTCCAAGTTCTCCACTGCCTTAACCAGGTATTGAACTCACACTGTCACTGGATCTAACCAACACCTTTATCCACTGTGCCATGTGTATGAATTTCTCGGAATTATAAACTTAAGGCAGTGATTTATAGAACCTTCTTTGTGCTTATGCAACATTACGGCACCGATACCGTAGTTACTAGCATCGCTCGCCACGATTATTTCTAATTTTGGATCAACATGCGAGAGAAACAAGTCCAATATAAGAATCTTTTTAATTTTTTCGACTGCTTTTTAGCATTCGGTCGTTCAATTCCATTTAGAGTCTTTTTTTTTAGTAATTTATTTAATGATACACATAAAAAATGCATAATGACCTGCGAAACCTAAAAATGCTTGTAAAGATGATACATTTGTTGGAGAGGGCATATTTTTTAATCACACTTACTCTGGTTGGGTCCGGTTTTCAACAGTTTTCATTGATAATTTTGCCCAAATATTTACTTTTCGTCATGAAAAAACTTGCATTTCTCATTACTCAATTTAAACGCGTATTCGTTTATGTTTTTAAATACCTCATTTACTGAATATGCTGCTCTCGATTTTCACTTTTTATTAAAATGCCATCTAAGTAGGCGATCGCGAAATTTAGATCACTCAACATTATGTCCATTACTTGCTGAAAAATTCCAGGTGCTACCTTAATTCCGAAAGGTAATCTGTTAAACTTGTATAATCCAGTGTGGATATTGATTGTTAACAGTTTGGAACATTCTTCGTCAACCTGGATTTGCAATATGTGTCTGACAATTCCAACTTAGAAAAGTACTTTCCCCCATTTAACTTTGCGAAAATTTCTTCTGGGCTTGACGGGATAATTGTAAGTTTGTAGGCAATCATTCAGCCCTGTGAAAAAATCGGCACATACTTTTGTTATTTTTCTTTTTCACATAGACGGCCGGGGAAGCCCAATCGCTATAATCCACTTTGGAAATTACGCCCATATTTTCCAAGTGATCTAGTTCCTTGTTTATAATATCCACAGCTGAAAAAGACACGTTCCTCTTTGGTCTAAAAAATTGGTACCACATTTTCCTTTAACTGGAACTTACCGTTGGTTTTTGTGCATCTTCCTAACTCTCCAGAAAAAAAAACTTCTTCAGCGGCCCCTCGCCTTTTTTTTTTTTTTTTTAGCCTTTCAGAGTTACTAGATGAACCAACGTCTTTATTACAAAAAGAGTTTCTGGGAAAATCCCCTAAATTGAACAGTTACATCCAATCTGTTCCGAACAAGTTAAAAGTTCTTTCCATCGCGATTACCTATTTCCCATAAAAAGATACATATGACGTGAAGTCACCTTTAAATTTAAATTTTTGCCCAGTAACGCCGAGCATCATTTTTTGTTAATGTTAATCACGTCAATTAAAGACTTCTAGCAGCAACGAGAAAATTGGCCGCAGTCGTAGCTGGAAGGGAAAATAAGGATATAGTCAAGATGTTCACTTTCCATATAACATTAAACGAAAGAGTTAAGAAACTTCCATTAATACTAGAAAGAGTGATAAAAACGGATTTTTGAAGACTATTTTCTTGAAAAACTGTTTTCAGAAAAAAAACTTGATAAATTCCAACCGACAGTAACTATTCGAGCAAAGAAATCCCCATGTTTTCTGTATGCAAACGTTTAATTTCACAATTACCATTAACTTCAACGTTACCATTAATTTCACCATTACTATTAATTCACTATTACCATTAATTTTATCATTAACATTAATTTCCCTATTACTATTAATTTCACCGTTACCATTAATTTCACTATTACCATTGATTTTATTATTAACATTAATTTCACTATTACTATTAATTTCACTGTTACCATTAATTTCACTATTAAATTCACTATTACCATTAATTTTATCATTAACATTAATTTCACTATTACTACTAATTTTATCATTACCATTAAGTTCACTATTACTATAAATTCCCTATTAGCATTAATTTTATCATTAACATTAATTTCACTATTACTATTAATTTCACCGTTACCATTAATTTCACCATTACTATTAATTCACTATTACCATTAATTTTATGATTACCATTAAGTTCACTATTACCATTACAGTAAAAGATATAAGCATCCCTCGATTAATGCGTTTTCGGTTTCCGGGTTTAAATTGAGTGATGAGAAATGCAAATTTTTTCATGACGCTAAAATTTTTATATACCAAAATTTGATTAGTGCATATATAATACTCGATTAGTGCGGTAAAACATTCTTCAGTTGAACCAAAGTAATTGCAATTTTTTTTTTTATAGTTATCGATTAGCCACACTAATTGAGTGATTCCTGTACATATGTACATATAGCGAAGAAAACGGCGACTTACCTCATCAAACCAAGCGACAGCGTGTCGCGTGTATCCTATGACGGAAAAGAAAATTACTTACCAAAAAAAAAAAAGGGACACGTATTCCGCATGACATACTGAAGACGGAATATTTAGAAAACAAGTCCACCGCAGGAGTCTCTATAAAAGTATTTTGATATGCAAAAATTTAGCGTCCTCTCCCAGCTGTCGACGAATGAAAAACATGCTCGCCCGATAAAAGCAGTTGGTGTTCTCGAATCGGGTTGAAAAAATTGATGTATTTTGGCCACCACATTCGTCGCAGAGTGAGTTATTTTTCTGCCTTGTTACGTGCATTGGGATTTGTGAGATAGTACCTGCGAATCGAGTTTTCGGCATTTCTTTCTTCCCCCGATATTCGAGTCTGAAGTTACAGTGATTTATTCTCTGCGTTGTGGAATTAATCTGCGACAAACATTTCCTTTGCTTTCAGAACGCTTACAGTACCTTAGTTGTTATATTTTCTTAGACTTGTGTTTTCTTTCAGCGCATTCGAAATTCGAGAAAAAAGACTTTTTAATGCCACATTTCTTGTAAATGAGGCTGAATAAATCAGCATGAGGGCAAATACGAAGACCGTTTAATGTGCCGTCCTCGACACATACATCGGGAGTAAATGCAAAACATTCTCAGTTTTCTTCGGTACTTCCCTTTTGGGACGCGTCGGGCATCAATGATTGAATCCAAGCCAATTCCAACACCAAAAGCCCAACAGCAAAATAATGATTTATTTTGAACAAATTAAAAAAATGTTTCAATTCACTTGTCTTATAGATAACTCAAAAAGATCAGTCAGTTAAGTGCCATACGTGATACATAATCCGTCCTGGATAATATGATAAACTACATCCGCATCTTGGGTAAGACGATAAACTACATCCGCATCCTGGGTAAGACGATAAACTACATCCAACAGCAAAGCCTCTGATCAGGAGGTTTTGAGGAGCGTGGAACCATCTTTTAATTGCTGGTGTTCCCAAGTCCGCCCTGGTTCCAGCTATGGGTAAATAATTAACCCTCAAATTGGCGTCAAAACACTATGAAAGTGTAAAAATAGGTTCTTATACCAGCAATACATTTTTGTGAATGATTATTACCAGCAATGAATTTCTGAAGAAAAAATATTACCAACACTACATTTTTGAAAAAAATATTGCGAACAGTACTTTTTTTTTAAAAAGAAAAACTATTACGGGCAATACATTTTTGAAAAAATAATATTAATACATAATCTATTTATACGAACCTATTCTAAAAATCTTTTCGTCATTAAATAACCCATTGAGGTTGATATGTCGTAAAACAAGCCAAACCAAACCAAACCAAACCAAAATCGATTTATAAATGATTAGGCAGAATATTTTCCCGCAGTAGGTTGCCGTTTCTTTCTGCGGTAGACTGGTTGCCATCCAAGGCTATAGGACCCAGTCTGTCTTGCTATTCAACCCACAACTGCTATAAAAATATTTATAGAAAAGACAAACGGAAGCTATGTCACAGAGGCGGGAAAGTGATTGATGTCGAGATGACAGATCAGGACCGATAGCATAACAGACCCATCTTTGGATTTTGTCGAGAATCTCCAGATAAAAAACAGGAGCATAAGACTAACTATGACAGCAATATTCAATGTTCGGATAAATGGTGGATTTATAAATGTGCAAGATGGATTCTGATAAGAAAAATGTCTGGCCAGAAAGTGAACCAACCTTCTTAGCAGCAGACTTTGCAGTTGATTCAATAGAATCACTCCAATTCATTTCAGTAGGAAGCATGAGACCGTACAGGTGCAATAAGTTGCTATTATGGAGGTTAGCATCAGCCATGCCGATAGAAGCCAAAATTATATATGAAAATGTAAAGCTAGAAGTTTCGTTTTGGAAGCGTTAATTTAGAAAGGAGGCATGGTGGAGGAATGGATAGCGGTTCGGATTGAAAAATCGGAGAGCTGAGTTCGAATTCCAGTCAAATCCATTACACTCACTTATGTGTTAATATCCTTGGGAAAGATATGAATCCTCTTCTTCTCTCCCAAGCTATGGGTAAATAGTAGGACAGACCGGGTTCTATAGCCTTCGATGGCAACTGGTCTACCGCAGAAAGAAATGGCAACCTACTACAGATAAAAAAATTTGCCTCTTCAGTCATGTATCGAAAGATACATGATTGCCTAAGCGTGTATCACGCATGGCACATATCTGATAATCCAAGGCTCTAATGGGCACAGAATGCAAAATACGAATAATATTAGTAAATATTGAACATTGGTAGATTTATAAATGTGCAAGATGGATTCTGATGAGAAAAATGTCTGGCAAGACAGTGAACCAACCTTCTTAACAGCAAACCCTGCAGTTGGTTCAATAGAATCACTCCACTTCATTTCAGTAGGAAGCATAAGACCAAAAAGGTGCAATAAATTGCTATTCTGGAGGTTAGCATCAGTCATTCCAATAGAAGCCAAAATGATTCTATATGAAAATGTAAGGCGAGCATTTCCGTTTTGGAAGCGTTAATTTAGAAATATTATCATCATCATGATGATCATCATTATCAGAGAATAAAAATATGGCGATCAGACTTAAAATTTTCTAAATAGAAAACGACATAAAAGATAGAGAAATGATTCAATCTCAGTAATCCGTCGCCTGATTTTAAGGGAATTTATTTTGTTTCAATTCCCTTTGGGCTACCGTAGTCTTACGATATTGTCCGACATTTTTTTCTTTTTTTAATTACAAGTAAACAATCCTATAGCTTTGGTAAATAGATATAACTTGTTTAAATATTAATCTACGTCACGTTTATAAATATAACATTTGCATCGTATGTTCTTATCTCTCACATTCAATACACCAGCTTATTGAAATAGATATCACTATCTTATTTATCGGTAAAGACAATAATATTGTATTCATGTTTGGCAGACGTATCTCGTTTATTAGTATTTGATCTTTTCTTTTTTTTTTTTTACTGAAGTGTCGTATTTAAAGTATAAGATAATTCTGTTCCTTAACTCTAATACTGATATGCTCCTCCTGGAAAGGATGTGTTCATTATGTAGTGGTTATCGTTGCCAGAAGTGAAATCCGCGAGTCGAGTTCAAATTCTGAGGGAAATATTCACTTTGGCACAAATGAAAGAAAATATTTCAAACAAAATTACGAGATTAAATTTAAAAATAAATGTCGTCCGCTATTATTATTATTATTTATTTATTTATTTCCTTTGATTTCTGGTGTGTACTCATTTATTTCCGGGTCCCACCCAGAGACCTAAGGTCAGAAATGACATTTTCTACTGAGCAATTAAAAAAAAAAACAACACATATATTTTACATAGATAAAGCCTTTCGTAAGGTCTGGGCTGTACTCGTGAGAACAATTTTTATATTTATTTAAGTCATGGGCTACCAGGAATCCCTACAATTAGTCTACTGGAATCTTTTCCAATCGATCCGAGGGCTTCAACTACAACAGGGATTGTTGAAGTTCCCATGTGCCACATTTTTGAGATTTCGATTTCAAGGTCCTTGTATTTTGATAGCTTTTTGAAGATCTTCAAAGATAAACTGCAGTCTGCAGGGACTGCCATAACAATAAGGAGGCAATTTTTGTTTGCTGTCTCTAATAACAACGTCTGGGCAGTTAGCTTTGATTGTTCTGTCAGTGTGTATTGTGTAGTCCCATAAAATTGTAACTGGTCCTATCTCCATAACAGGGTCTGGGTAGTGTTCATACCAATTTCTGTCAGTTTCCTTTCCGTAGAAGTTGCAGATTTTCAAATGCAGATATTAGCACACACTGTCATGCCGGGTTTTAAATTCAGTGAGTGCCAATACCATGCAACCTGATACAGGATGGTCAATTTTTTCTGGGTATTTATCAAACAATCTGCATTTTGGGCTAACACAATATTTTAGTATGTGTGCTTGATAATTTGTAGTTAACAAGCATAGGTCCTTCGGTTTCAGCTTTTAACCATGCTTTACATAGCCACTGATGGGTACGGGGTTTGTCTACATCAACTTGTTTGGTACGGGCAGAGTACTGACCGTGAAGCGGTTTATCTTGCCATCGTGTATGTATTTGGTCGGTTGCATTTGCTTTTGCTTTCTTTTTTAAGTATTTTGAAGCTTCAGTCGGTGTATTGTGCTTTACTTGTATTTCTACAGCTATTTGTGTTTTTGTTTTTTTTTATTATTATTATTTTATTTCCTTTGATTTCTGGCGTGTACACATTTCTTTCCGGGTCCCGCCAGAGACCTAAGGTTAGAAATGGCATCATGACATTTTCCACTGACCAACTAAAAAAAGAAAAAAAAAAACATATTTTACATGGATGAAGCCCTTCGTAAGGTGTGGGCTTTACTCGTGAGAACAACTTATTTGTATTTCTTTAAAGCATTGGTTTCCAGGAATCTCTTCAATGAGTCATTTCCAAATTTCAGTCGTTATAACTGGGTATGAAACTTAATGCTACGGTTAAGTTCCGGTGTAGTAACTTAAATTACACCCTCCTCGAATATTCCAGGGTATAGTTTAGCCGAGTGTGGAAAAATCGTCGTTATAAATTGGACTGCCCTACTTCATATCACGCAGTAAAAATAAATAACTTAGTGTAAACTAGACCCAAAAAGGCCAATTTCTACCGTTTTTAACTATTTTTTTGTTATCAACAACTGTTTCTTTTTGCTTTTTTTTTAACTTTTTTAGCCTACAAACTGGTAATAATGGGTGATGTGAACTCATTCATTAAAAAAGAACAAAGAAAAACTATTCACGTTTCTAACAAATGAACTTGCTCTTTTTCAAAGCCAATCAGACACCAGATGTTTGGCTTATTAATCTGCCAACGAATCGGGATAAAACTACAAAATTTCTTCGATCTTATTACACTGCATCGTCCATAGTATCCCTGACGATATTCAGTCACCCCCCCCCAGGAGGGCGTCATGTGGCACAAGGCCTTTTTAACGTGGGATCTCCGAGCCCGTGGGCTCGGCCAAAAATATGTCCATTGAACCCGTATAAACAGGTTCAGGGTCGGTTTACCTCCCCGAAAGAGAATCCGCCCTTCGACGTAGCCTCCTTCGGGTTCCTCCCCGCCCGAAGGCAGAGAGTTCAACCGATCAGCCGATCGACTAACTGACCGAACTGACTATCATCTGCTGATACAATATACACCTTATCACATAGGAAAAAGGGAGTGCTTATTCTGGCCAAGGTGGTATAATTTATACAAGTCCATTTTACATCCGGGAGTATAAACTGCTTTAGCTTGACTTATACACACGATATAAAACGATCAAATATATTCTGAACATATTCTGTGTTGGGTGTATACTGTTGGACATTATACCGGAAATGAAACATTGTGGCTATCCTGCTTTATACTTTTGGGTACAAAATAGTCCAGTCTGAACTACACGCCCTGTAATTTGAGTTCACTTTGGCAACAATAAATCTCTTCTTCTTCCGTTCTCTATCTCTCTTACTGTTCATTCATAGCAGAAAAAAAAAACACATTAGACTCCACAACGATCATACGATCTCCCATAATGCATCCTTCCCCTATTCGTAATCTCATTATACTTATCTCCCCTTCGACCGTCTGAAATTTCTACGTTAACAGCAAAATCTCCTATTTGCGATAATATAACGTTCTTAAGCATTCCCCTTATGAGCCCGTCCTGGGTAAGACGATAAACCACGTCCAACAGCAAGGCCTCTGATCAGGAGGTTCTGAGGAGCGTGGAACCACCTCTTAATTGCTGGTGTTCCCTGGTCCACCCTGACCCGGGGTGGTAGCATCTGTTAGGGTCTCAGGAAATAGTTAACACTCAAACTTTTGTAAAAAATAATTTTTAACACCAGAAATACTTTGTAATAAAAAAAAAATTACTACCAACAATAATTTTTGAAAGAAAAATTATTATCAGCGATATCGGGGATTCTGTGCCTTCTAGTATTAGAGGGCACAGAATCCCCAATATGCACTACAAGCCAAGAGAAATTTACGTGCTGACCCGCCATGACATAGGCCATAAATGAACATCACCCACCATTATTTACTAGAGAGCACAGAATCCCCAATATGCACTACAAGCCAAGAGAAATTTACGTGTTGACCTGCCTTCACATAGGCCATTTTACATCACCCACCATTATTTACTAGAGGGCACAGAATCCCAATATGCACTACAAGCCAAGAGAAATTTACGTGCTGACCTGCCTTCACATAGGCCATACCCACATCACCCCACCATTATTTATTAGAGAGCACAGAATCCCCAATATGCACTACGATATCAAGAGAAATTTACGTGCTGACCTGCCTTCACATAGGCCATTACCTACATCACCCCACCATTATTTACTAGAGGGCACAGAATCCCCAATATGCACTACAAGCAAAGAGAAATTTGACGTGCTGACCTGCCTTTAAATAGGCCATACCTACATCACCCACCATTATTTACTAGAGAGCACAGAATCCCCAATATGCACTACAAGCCAAGAGAAATTTACGTGCTGACCTGCCTTCACATAGGCCATATACACATCACCCACCATTATTTACTAGAGGGCACAGAATCCCAATATGCACTACAAGCCAAGAGAAATTTACGTGCTGACCCGATTCACATAGGCCATACCTACATCACCCACCATTATTTACTAGAGAGCACAGAACCCCAATATGCACTACAAGCCAAGAGAAATTTACGTGCTGACCCGCCTTCACATAGGCCATACCTACATCACCCACCATTATTTACTAGAGGGCACAGAATCCCCAATATGCACTACAAGCCAAGAGAAATTTACGTGCTGACCCGCCTTCACATAGGCCATACCTACATCACCCACCATTATTTACTAGAGAGCACAGAATCCCCAATATGCACTACAAGCCAAGAGAAATTTACGTGCTGACCCGCCTTCACATAGGCCATACCTACATCACCCACCATTATTTACTAGAGGGCACAGAATCCCCAATATGCACTACAAGCCAAGAGAAATTTACGTGCTGACCCGCCTTCACATAGGCCATACCTACATCACCCACCATTATTTACTAGAGAGCACAGAATCCCCAATATGCATATACAAGCCAAGAGAAATTTTACGTGCTGACCCGCCCTTCACATAGGCCATACCTACATCACCCACCATTATTTACTAGAGGGCACAGAATCCCCAATATGCACTACAAGCCAAGAGAAATTTACAGTGAAACATATAATGTTAGAGTTTGTAGATTTTGTTCTAGTGCGAACAAAATATTACCAAGTGAGTAATTTGAAAAAAAAACTTTTTTACGAAAATAAAACCATCCAAGATTGTAAATTTCCTAAAAGAATTTGGATTGTACTCAAAAATATGAGTAATTGGAAAATCGTTCAAATATATATGTATACATACGCACATTTTTTTACCAAACTATCGCTATGAATGTATTTCAAAATTTTTGTTGGCATTAAATGACCCGCCGAGGTTGATATTCCATAAGACAAAACAACCAACCAACCAACCTTATGAGCAGCCATTTTATTTTTTTTAAATTTGTTTTTTCTTTCAGTTCTCCAACCACACCTGCTAGGCCTGTTTATATCTTCTTTTGATATTAGTATTAACAACTATTTTTCTTAACTAAAATGTTAGCTCGAATATTATATGTTGATTTTTGTCCACAGAGTCGTAATAATGGTTGATATGAATTTATTCAACAGTCATCAGTTATACATATTTTTAAAAAAATGGAGTAATCTTTCTCAATACTTTTTCATGATGAATTAAATTGTACCTAGTCGACTGCACACACAAAATAAAAGTGTTCAATTACAAAAATGTATATTGTTCAATCAATTTAGCCAAAAGCAATAAGCGTCCAGAAGTTAAACCGAATAATGGGCAAACTAAGAAATCGAGATAAAATGGACGGCTGCAGAATGTACACAAGAGATTTCTGCGGACGTGTGACACTGGATGACCCATGACATCTTCAAATATTCCGTCGGTTCATTCATATACATCATCATATACAGGGTGTTTCAGAAATATATACACATTTTGAAGATTTCTCTAGAAATTCTTCAAACAACAAGAACCGACTATATCTAATCTAATTAAAGCAAATGAAGACAATATTTATTATATTTTTATGCATGCTCTTAAGATTATATCATAGCATGTGTTCAAATTCATGTTCGTTATGATCCAGACATTGCCGACAACGCAATGCAATAGGATCACAAGCAACAATCAACATTTCGATAGGTTTCTTGGACTTCTATGAAAACTTTCCATCACCCTTTCTTGCTTCATGTGGTGTGGTTGATATCCGTGGCCTCCCGGAACTGTTCTTGTGTGCATCCTGTACAGTATCACCAGATCTCAACATGTCGTATTCGTCAGATTGTAAACCGCATGGGTGAATCTGAATAAACCTTTATTCGATACCGACTTTGAAATTCAACTGCATTTTCTTACTTCAAGTGGCATTTGAAGATGGACTTTCTTTGTTCAAAGCTGAACCTGGATGACATTTGTAATACTAACGTGTAAATCAGAAAAGAAAGCAAGTTGACTTCAACTACACACTGTAAAAGTATGTATACATTCTTTTAAGACACTCTATATATAATTAGATTCCAAACTATGGAGAAGGTAACAGAAAACCGTCCCACTATCTTTCCCAAGAAACTAAAGAAAATTAAGGGCTGCAGAATGTACACAAGAGATTTTTGCGGACGTGTGACACTGGATGACCGATGACATCTCCAAATATTCCGTCGGTTCATTCATATACATCATCATATACAGGGTGTTTCAGAAATATATACACATTTTGAAGATTTGTCTAGAAACAATTCAAGCAACAAGAACCAAGAATATTTAATTTAAATAATGCAAATAAAGACATTAAATATTATAAATGTATTCCCTTAAAAATTTGTAATCGCGTTTTATTTTCAAATTGATGGCCATTATGATCCAAACATTGTCGACAACGCGATGTAATGAAATCACAAACAGCAATTAACATTTCGATAAGTTTCTTGGACTTCTGTAAAAAATTTCCATCACCGTTTCTTGCTTCACAGGGCGCGGTTCATATTGATTCTTGCATACATCATGTACAGTACCATCAGCTTTAAATTCATGAGATTGTAAGCAGCGTGTGTGGATTTGAATGGAACTCTCTTCGAGTTCCATTCAAATCCACCCAGTTTTTCGAACTTCAACTACATTTTCTTACTTCCAGTAACATTTCAGGATGAACTTTCTTTGTTCAAAGGTAAGTCTGGACAACACTAGTAATACTAACATGTAAATAAGAAAGAAAGTTGACTTCAGATACACACTGTATATATACATTTTTGTGACACCTTATATATAATTTGATTCCAAACCGTAGAGAAAGCAACGGAAACCACTCCACTGTCTTTCCCAAGAAATTATGCCAATTCGTAGATAAAGAAAAAGGTATTTGTGAAGCGCCATAGGCCTGAAGGGATATGCTATTAAAAAATAGATTAATGCTATTAAACAATAAATTAATGCTATTAAAAAATAAATTAATGCTATTAAACAATAAATTAATGCTATTAAAAATAAAAATAAATAAAAAGCAGACTCTGGGGTGGATTGCTTGAGCGTTGCGCAATGTTACCGCATCACAAAAACTGTCCTATTTTCCGGTTTTGTACATTAAAATGTCGTAGATATATATATTGAAATGCTTGCGGAGGTGTTGAGGTCTCACACTTATACATACACCCACATGAATATATACACTTACACACATCATACTTACTCACTCCCTAATGAGCCAAATGATAACACACACCCATAGTATTATACACGCTTACACACATCATACCCACTCACTCCATAAGAACCAAATAACACCCACACTCTTAACAGAGACACATCCTCTTTTCAGGAACCAATGAAACTTTTAAAAGGGAATTCAGAGCAGCATGAATCCATCAAGCTCTTATCTTAAATAACAACTTAAAAGGGACTGCTTGACCAACACAAGGACTGACCAAAATTCATGTTAAAAAAATTTAAAAAACAAACGAAAACTACAGACAAAAGTTCATTTTCTCCATCAAGACATTCATTTCTGTAGTTCACTGCTACCAGCAAGCAGAAAATTTTTCTCCTGATGATGGCCATGTTGGCCGAAACTAGTCGAGGAATCTAACCGAAATAATAAAAACGAAATAATATTAATATACTTTTTTAATATTTTTTATTCTTCAAAACATATATATTTGTGTGTGTGTGTGTGTGTGTGTGTGTGTGTGTGTGTGTGTGTGTGTGTGTGTGTGTGAAAAAATATTCAGAAAAAATGTATGACAGATTGAAAAATGTTTTCGTGTGACATGTTTCGTCCTTTAGGAATTTTATCGGATTGAATTTGTTATGTTGGTGCGACTGCACATGCGCACGAACGAGGAATGCTGGGGATTTAAAAATTTTTAATTTGTTTTTAAATTTTTATTTTAAATCTATCCGATTTAATTTATATTCTTTTTCTTTTGGTTTCTATCACTTTTGCTATTAGATATCCAACACTGTGATAATAGAAGTTCTGCCAGGAACTTTTTACAATTTGTCATACATCCCCCCACCCCGTGCACTACAGTTCAAAAGTTTGAAGTCACCTCTGGTAATTTTTAAATTGGCCCCAAAACTAGTTGTTTTCTAATTTAAATAAGAGAAAATTGTTATACATGGTTAAAAAAAAATAGTAAGACATGATTTTTTTTGTTAGATAAAAACAAAAAAAAAGTATTTTATGATTAAATTTTGCTCTCGTCAAAATATCCTCCTTTGGCCCTGAATACTGCAGCACAAATCTTTCGCATTCGTCGTAAAAATATCTCAAAGTATAAGCTTGATAATTGATTCCATTTTTTTTTTCAATGTTTCTAAGAATTTTTTTTTTTTTTTTCACTCTTCTGTCAAGTTCATCCTAATTTAATTCTGGGTGTCGCTTCAAACTTTAGAACCCTAGCATATATATATATATATATATATATATATATATATATATATATGTGTGTGTGTGTGTGTGTGTGTGTGTGTGTGTGTATATATATATATATATATATATATATATATATATATATATATATATATATATATATTACAATGAATCATTCATACAAAAAGTAGATTAATAAAGTTAATGATATAAAATGGCGAAATCCTTTCGCAAACAAAATTTTAAAATTACATTAACCTACGAATCACTCGATGAATGTTATGATTCTTGTTTTTAATAACTACAAGCTGTATAAGGTATATTTTTAATCTGCAAGTACTTTCAGCTGTACATTCAGTCATCCTCGGGAATGGAAATTATTTTGTTTTTAGTAAAATCCAGGTAGCATCAGGGACGAAAAATTAAATTCGAATTGAAATATTTTTTTTTTTAAGTGTGTTATTGCTAACGGATACAAATATTTGGAGCGTGCAGTCGCAACGCTAAAGTTGAATTGAACTGCACCACATATTTGATTTCTGTTTCTGGTTCGTCAGTACTTGAAGAAAACAACACAAACATGAACTGCGCTTATTTTATCCACAATGTTGATCCCAATACACAATGTTGATCCCAATACACAATGTTGATCCCAATACACAATACCCTATTCGAAAATCGGAAAAACACAATCAAATTTTTTTTAATCGGACTTATTTGAATTAAATATATCTTCACTATTTACATCATTCGGACTATTATCCTCATCTTTGTCGACATTTTTATTACAACGTTTCGGCCGTTGTACGCTCCGGCCTTCTTCAGGTGGTTGTAATGTCGAACTGAACCCTTTATTTCGCTCACTGGGTTAGACTGTTCTAGTTCCACGTGCCATGTCTTCACGATGGTACCTAGATTGGTTTTGTTTGGTTTGTTTTACGGCATATCAAAACCTCAATGGGTTATTTAAATCCGACAGGATTTTTATTGCTGGTAATATTTTTTATCTATCTATCTATCTATCTATCTATCTATCTATCTATCTATCTATCTATCTATCTATCTCAGTATATATTGGTTTGGTTTGTTTTACGGCATATCAACGTCAATGGATTATTTAATGCCGAAAAGATTTTTATTTCTGGTAATATTCTTCATCTGTCTATCTATCTATCTTGCTCACTTCATACCTGTCTATCTTGGGTTTCATATATATCTATCTATCTATCTATCTATCTATCTATCTATCTATCTATCTATCTATCTATCTATCTAT
This sequence comes from Acanthosepion pharaonis, assembly GCA_903632075.3. Lineage (NCBI taxonomy): Eukaryota > Metazoa > Mollusca > Cephalopoda > Sepiida > Sepiidae > Acanthosepion > Acanthosepion pharaonis. The sequence goes on from CAHIKZ030002337.1 coordinate 219,379, forward strand.
CTCAGTATATATTGGTTTGGTTTGTTTTACGGCATATCAACCTCAATGGGTTATTTAATACCGACAAGATTTTTATTGCTGCTAATATTTTAAAAATATATATATATATTGCTGGTAATACTTTTCCTTCAAGAATTCAATGCTGGTAATAATTTTTTACAAAAATGTATTGCTGGAACTAAAACCTATTTTTATACTTTTCATAGTGCTTTGAGCCCAGTTCAGGGGTTAACTATTTGCTCATAACTGGGACCCTAATAGTTGCTACCACCCCACGCCAGAGGGAACCTGGAAACATCAGCAATTAAAAAGTGGCTCCATGCTCCCCAAAACTTCCTGATCAGGGACCTTGCTGTCGGATGTAGTTTATTGTCTCACCCAGGACAGTGGTATCTAGACTTCATAAATTTAAGTGCAGTACTAGAATGGCAACAAGGTTTCATCATTTTACAATTGAATTTGCTAGACTCAACCGTAAGTTCTATGCTAACAGTTTCTTCTACTGCACTTCTCGCTTCTGGAATTCTCTTCCGGTTCCATGCTTTCCAGCCAACTTTGATCTTTAAAAATTAATTGCAATGTCAATCGTTATCAATCGTTATGTCATCTCGGTTACTCTTATTGTTCTCGATTCTTAATAATGTTTCTTTTTTTTTTTCTTATTCTTTCACACTCAGTAACCTCTTGTGGTTTACTGACTTTCCTGTCTTACTTGGGGTGAAATGATTGATGTTATCCCTGTAATTGTTCTTAAAAAAATGTACCCCCGAACTGGCTCCTGTTCTCTCTAAACTGCATAATAAATGCCTCGCTGCCACCTGTTTTTCTGCCTGCTGGAAGTTATCGTCTGTTGTTCCAGTTTTTAAGAACTCGGGTGAACCGTCTGACCCTTCTAACTATCGGCCTATTTGACGTCTATCTCTTTTTGCTAAACTACAATGCTGAATTAGTTAAGCATCTCACATCGCATGGCCTTCTTTCAAACAAGCAATATGGCATTTTTTTCTCTAGGTCAACTGCTTCCCTATTAACGATCATCACGGAAATAGTTTATCAAGCTTCAGATAAAGATGGTGAAGCTTGGGCTGTTGCTTTTGACTTCTCGAAAGGATCCAACATGGTTTGGTATCCCAGTCATCTTTAAAATTTAAAAAGTTATGATGTCTCCAGACGAATGTTTGAACTGATTCAGTCTTTCTTATCAAATCGTGAAATGAAAGTTGTCTTGAATGGCCACTCTTCTGAATTCTTTCGTACTAATGCTGGTGTCCCCAGGGCTCTATTCTTGCTCCTACTTTGTTTTTTAATTTTCATTAACGTCCTTCCCGATGGCATCAAGTCTCAACTTGGTATCTATGGTTGTGACGCAACCATTTACTCCTGTCTTTATAACAAGTCTGATCAGTTTGATAAGCTCAAATTGGCGGCTGATGTCATAAAATAACTGGAAAAAAGCATGGACAATTAATTTCAACGCCTCCAAAATAAAACTGCTCTCTATTAATCATGTGAGTGACTTATTTCTACTTTACATTAGCATGGCTCCAGGAGAATGACTCATTGCGTATTTTCGAGAAAACATTCTCGGCTGACATGAAGTTAAAAGACTATATTGAATCCATTTCTAGATCAGCTGCTATAGAAGGTGGTTCACTGTGTCGTGCGAGACATTTTTCACTCCACAATCTATCGACTGCAACTCTGTAGAGGGGTAAGACCTCCTCCAAATGAGGCTTTCTAGGTAAGACGATAAACTACATCCAACAGCAGGAGGTTTTGAGGAGCGTGGAACACCTTTTAATTGCTGGCGTTCCCAGGTCCACTCTGAGAAAGTTATGGTTCAGAGTGGACCTGTTAGAATCCCAGTTATAGGCAAATAGTTATCCTCCAAGCTGGGTTCAAAACACTATGAAAGTGTAAAAATAGATTTTAATATCATCAATACATGTTTGTAAAAAAATTTACCAGCAATGAATTTTTTAAGAAACAATTATTACCAGCACTACATTTTTGAAAAAAAAAAAAAAGAATTACCAGCAATACATTTTTGAAGGAAAATATTACCAACGATACATTTTTGGAAAAATATTACCACCAATAAAAAAAACTTGTCCGCATTATATAACTCACTGATATGCCGTAAAACAAAAACCAATCCAGAATCTACCTTACATATGTATAAGTCTACCATTAGTCCATGCTAAGAATATTATTACTATATATAGTCCGGTGCTCTTGCCATATATTTAAAGATTATTGATAAAATCTAAAGTAGAATCAGGAATATTATTGGTTCTGACCTGATGTCTCGGTTTCAGTCAATTTCCCACCGCAGTAAAGTTGCTATCATGTGCCTTTTCTATAAATACTTTTATGGCAATTCTTAGGATGAGTTCTTCACTAAGGTAGCCAGACATCATGAATTTAAGCGTAGTACTAGACTGACAGCAAGGTCTCATCAATCTACAGTTAAATTGGCCGATGTAACCGTAAGTCCTATGCTAATAGGTTCTTCTATCGCACTTCACGCTTGTGGAACACTCTTCCGGTTCCATGCTCCCAAAAATTAAAATGCAATGTCAAGCCTTATCAATCGTAATGTCTTCTTAATTCCTCTTTTATTGTTCTCGCTTCATAATAATTTTTATCTTTTTTCTTATTCTTTCACGCCCAGTAATCCCTTGTATTTTAGTAGCTTTACTTCACTTTATTGCCTTGCTTGGGTGAAAGGATTAATATATATATATATATATATATATATATATATATATATATATATATATGTGTGTGTGTGTGTGTGTGTGTGTGTGTATTTAGGCAGCAAATTTTCTTTTAGGCATGTCTGATTAAATAAATTACAAACATTATTTTTGTTTACTTTTAACATAATCCTTTTATATTCACGAATATGTTTCTGTGTCTTAAAATCAAATGATGCAAGAAATGCACTGTAACAGTGAAAATCACTTTTATTTCGCAAGTACTTTCCATCATCATCATCATCAGGATAATGGATAGCTATCCATAGATTTTGCCTTACCAGTTGCACGCATCATGATGATCTCAGAAATATATTGAGAGTACAAGTCATTTTGACTGTTACAGTGCATTTCTTGCATCATTTGACCAATACACAGAAAAGTATCCGTGAATATGAACGGATGAGGCTAAAAATAAGCAGAAATAATGTTTGTAATTTATTTAATCAGACATATATATATATATATATATATATAGGTAAAAAAAATTGTTAGAAAGATTCTGTACAAAAACTTATTTTATAGACTAAAATGAGGCTTGGAAAAAAAGGCACCTAATATTTAATATTGTGATATTTATTTATAATATATGAATTTTTACAGAGAAGAATTAAAACTTTGTTACTTACAATTGGATTTTCATTGTTTTTTTTTCTTACAAAAATAATTTGTTGTTTTCCTTTTTTTAAAAATTTTTAACTTTAATCGGTTTCGTTTAGCTTTTCAAAAAGTTTTTAACTGTTTCTCCCGCCACGTGTTGATGCTTATGTTTTATACCAATGAAAAAAAAAGAAAAGAAAATCAAGGCTATATATGTCATTTATCGTAAGGGGAATTTGGTAGAATCTATTTATGCAATGAATTAAGTATGGGTTTGAACTTGTTGATGAAAAATGTTTCCTTATTAATCTGCCTTTGTTCAGTGGTTCTGTAGTCGCACTGGTAGAATGGGAAGACACTAAAATTTGGCAGATTCTGTCCTCCGCATTCCTCTATATGTTGGCTAAGGGATATTTTTCTGGTGTGGGGGTCCCTAATTTGTTGGTGATGAACTGTCATCCTTTGCCGGAATGAATGGCCGGTTTGTCCAATGTAATACTCATGGCAACCTTTGCATGTAATTATGTATATTAAATTCTCTGAGTCGCACGAGAAATGATTTTTAATTTTGATCCGTCTTTGAACTGAAATTCATGGCCTTTTAATAGGTAGTTGCATACCCTGCAAAGTGGCCGGTTGCATTTTTTCACCTGAGAGTCTTTCATTGGTTTCTGCAGTATTTTTTTTTTACATTGGTCAGTAACTTTTTTAGTGATTTAGATTGTCGTTTACTCTTCATGATTTGATAAATTTGTAATAGGCTTTTCATTTCATTTTTTTTTTTTTTTGTCTTTTAGTAGGATTGGCAGATTTAGCTGTATATGTGTGTAGATTTTTTCGTTCTTTGTGTTGAAAGTTGAGATATAAGTAATGACCTTTCTTTTTTCTTTTTTCCCTTTATTTCTCGGAGTGTGTGGATGTTAATTTGTTTTGCTTTTCAATACTATTCTCTCTATATATATATATATAAATATATATATATATGTGTGTGTGTGTATGTATCTGTGTGTGTGCCCTTCTCTCCCTCTTTCTCTTTCTTTAACTTACATCTTTCTTTAACACATCAGATCAGCATGCAATCGTACCAACATACTTGTCGAGAACACAAATGTCATACGTACTCTCCACTGCAAAAAAAAGGCGTTTAAAAATCATACAAAGCCTCATTATAATTTTAAAAAAAAGAAAAAGAAACTGAGTCTTAATAATATCCATTATAAAAACGACAAGCATGTACTGAACGTGTACGTAAAATAAAAATATATTTATTTTCAGAAACTTTTTACTCTCTACAGTAGTACTTATATACTATTTATTAAAGTAGTATAACGAAAAAGTAACTTGAAAGTGCTTAAGAGTTTAACCGAAAGATCATTTGAACTACTTTTACATTCATGAAGTCCAGGAAAGAAGACAGTTGTAAGCATACAAGAAAAACATTTAAAAAAAATAATAAACAAAAGTCCCTTGTCAGTCTTGTTCATTGAAACGTGTATTAAAGAGGGCTTACTACCCAAATGCACAAAACTCTCCCGCTCTGTGTGTGTGTGTGTGTGTATACACACACACACACACACACATTATATATATATATATATATATATATATATTAAAAATAAAAGAAACCTAATTCCTTTGTAACTAGAGATGTGATGTGACCTGATGACCAGGAAAAATATATTTTCTGGGTAAATAAATTATAGTCGTGCAAGCTTAAGTTTGTTTCTTTTCAATTATTTAACACACACACATATATATATATATATATATATATATATATATATATATATATATATATATATATATATATATATATATATATATATATATGGGTTGGTAGTTGTGTGTGTATAGGAGTGTCTCAAGCAATCTCGGGAACACGAGAAATCGCGAGAATTCCAGACATCATCATAACAGTTTTTCTAAAATTAGAAGCTTGCCGTTTGTGTAAAAATGTTGGAAAAAAGCCGAGAAATTTGCACTTTCTTCAATTTGATGGTGAACAGCAAGCAGTTATTATTGTTTGTTTCATTTTTTTTTTTTTTCCCCAGATGTTTCTATTTAATGCCAACTAATATAGTAATCAGTGTTCCCAGGAAGTTAAAAGAAAAAAAAAAGCCACTGCGCATGCGTTATTTGTCATATTCAAAATTGCTAATTCTTATCCCGGTTGTAAAGCATTCACATTCCCCCTCTTCCTTTTGTTATAGCTGAAATTGGAATGATGATGTAGAAAATAAACACTTCAACGAGTTTTCGTATATTTCAGCATTCTCGTAACTTAGAAGATTTCATTTATAAATTATTTCCTCTTTTCTTATTATTTAAAATCTTTATAACTGCCCGTTATTTTATTGAATTTAATATTATTGATTTTTTTAAAATTTTGGTGACGATGAATTTATTCGTACTAACTTTTACTGAAAAATTAAATTAGATTAAATTAAATTAGAAATTAAAATTATGTATATTTTTGCAAAATTAGCGATGCCTATACACATAGTCATATTAGCTTAATATCTTTTTAATCGCAAATTTAGGTAAACTTATGAACATAACGTTAATTATTTTTCAATATTAGCTATACTTAGCCTAATATCTACTTTTAGTGGACTGAAAAATAATACTAAAAGAATTTTAATAATATTTCATTCGTGTACTTCCTTTTCAGTATTCAGAATAAATAAATTTAAAAATTAAAAAAAAATAATAATGAGTCATATCCAAAGATTTAACTAAAATTACGATAAACCCTTGAAATATGAGGCTCTTACGACTGAACGCAGAATAAAATTCATTTAAAAAAAATGCATATAATTTTATTTGAGAAGATAATGTGTGTGTGTGTGTGTGTGTGTGTGTGTGTTTCGAAACGCCTGGATATATTGCTAGGAATGCAAGCGAAATCTTTCCCTCTGACTCGGAAGGACAAGAAAACGACCGGCACCGTCTGCTGTGTTTATTTGCGGAAAAGAACGAGTTCCCATCTGTTGAGTCAACTGTGCATCAACAGGCAGTAGATTGAGGAAGAATACGGCCATTCCTGGCAGAGAGTCTACGTCCTTAAATAACATGCAACCGAACGCAGGAAAGGGAATCAGTTTTAGGTCAATCTGACCCAAAATGAAAATGAGTAGTCGGTATCTGTTGATCACACTTTGCTCGAAGTTTAGTTAGATTTCACTGCTGAAGCTGACAATTCTAAGATTAAAAAAAAAACAAGGAAAAACCGAGAAAAACAAACACACGCCTACAATCAGACATCTATCAAGGTACGTTTGAAAACCAAATGATCAAGTCTATCCGGTAATATCGTATTAAAGAAAGGATAGACAGACAAAAAAAAAATGGAGGCATCTTTTAAAAAAATGGCTAATCAAGTGGCCGATCGTAGTCTAAGAAAATATCTTTAAATGAAGTTAGAATGTTCTAAAGTAGAAAAATATTTATTTCTCATAAAATAAAAAGAACGACCTGACTGATTTCTTTTTTCTTTTTTTTAATAACAATCTCGATATTTCTAAAGAATGGATATTATCTTTTTAATCTGGCATACTGTTATTACTTCAAGCGTTACTTTTAGTGGATACTCATATTTGAGTAGACGCTCCGTTTAATTTGAACAGTGTTTATTTCCTCTACTAGCTTACGTACTCGAGAAAACTTATAGACAACGTGCCCTCCAGGAGGAATCGAACCTGTGCATTCCTTTGCAGGAGGGACCACCGTCTGATCTGGTGTGCATTGACCACTCGTCTACGAAGAGCTTCACAATCACGCATAGTTCTTTTTTAGTACCTTGCCCGATTCCGAAGCTTTTCGTAACTGAGCGGTCAAATCACACTGGATCATATGGCTGTTTCTTCTTGTAAAAGGGGACGCAGGTTCGAATCCTACCGGAGGGTACATTTTCTTTATTAATTTTTTTCTCGACTACACAGACGAAATAAACACTGTTCAAAATAATCGGAGCGTCTACTCAAATACAGGTATCCACTTAAATAATTCCAATATTTACAAGCATAAAGTGGATGTGTGGATGTGTGGATGGTGTAATGGATAATGGCTCGAAATGAGAAATCGGAGAGCCGAGTTCGAATTCTAGTCTTTACATTCACTTATGCGCAAATCCCCTCCCCTAGGGATTAAATAGTAGTATTAATATCTGGAAAAATCATTGTTATTCTCATAAAAATTGTTCACACAACATTTATTCGCAAATTTATTCTTACAAAGGGTTGATAAACCGTAAAAAGCAAATCAATTATTCAAATCCGAACGAAAACCTGCTTGTGCAATATTTTTAAAAAAATGTTGATTGAGAAATTCAAATTAGCAGCAAAATGTGAATGAAAAGGAAAAAATGGTATTTTTGAAACGTAAGTGATAATTTCAAAATGGCAGTTTGTCAAATTGAGCAAGAAGACACAATAATTCTTTTATATGCCGCGTCCCTTCAAGACGTAGGAGATCATAGTTGTTTTGTAACTCTAAGCAGATTTTTTTTATTACTCCTTACACTCCTTATTCTATTATTTATACAAACTTGTTAGGTAGATTACTCGCATCCCCCCCGTTCCGCTTGTTTTCAGTATCTCCTGTGAGTGTTAGATTTTCCAAACATTTTTCCTTATTATGTATCCTAGAAATTTCCTCTGTCTCTTTCCGATTCTAAGTATAATTGTCCTTTTATTTTCATTTTTGTTAAAACTTCCTCTTTGCTTTCATGCTCCGTCAATGGCATTCTCAGCATCTTTCTGTAGACCCGTATCTTGAATGTCTCAAGTCTTCTTTTCATCTGTGAGAAAAGTGTCCAGGCTTCCCTGCCATATAGGCGCTGAGCACTATTTCCTTTGTTTCTAATGGAACTTTGATGAAATCAGCTTTTAGTATTACGGCGAGCCTTCGGATATCGGTGCCACATTATTTGTCATCTGCTAAAACTCTTCCTAGATGTTTAAGCCTCTGTACTTGTTTGATTTTAACCTCTTCAATTTGTAGCTCGCATCTTGGACTGTTTTTTTCTTTCTGACAACCAGACATTTTGCCTTCTTACAATAGATGGTCAGTCCTTTCTTCTCGCTTACTTTTCCTACCTTGTTTAGGAGACCCTATGGTTTTCTTTCTGTGTTTGTCAACAATACGGTGATATGTGCGTATTTATGATGTTAAGATTGTGCGGATTGATGATAAATCCTGGTAGAACTGCTATATTTCTTAGGATTGTAGCACTTTATAGGTTAAATAAATCTTCTTTTGTTGAGTGGTGCCTGAACGGCCGGTACCGCTTGCTGTGTTTGTTTACAAAAATGAACGAGTTCTTATTTTTTGGGTCAACTGTATATCAAACTGAGGTAAAAAAAAAAAAAGTCTTTGCACCTGCTATTTTCTTACGAAGATGTAAAGCCTAAAATGCTCTATAAAATGTGATTCAATCGTGACCTATCCTGTCAAGGAGTAACAATTACACCTGCAGATTTCTTCACACAGAAACGATTACACGACTATATATATATATATATATATATATATATATATATATATATATATATATATATATATATATATATATATATATATATTATCTGGGGTCCTCCCTTTTCATATAAATGGATTGACAGAGTGTTTGAGCAATATATCTATTTAAATACCCAGAGTCAATCTGATAGAGAGATTGAGATCTGGGTATTTAAAGGCAGCAGTCCAATTAACACTGGTAGAAATCTAGATTGTATGAAAAAATGGTGGACCCCATATAACAATATATATATATATATATATATATATATATATATATATATATATATATATATATAGTGGAAAAAAGTACTAAATATAAATTGGATTACTCTTTCAATGTTCTGTCTATGGATTTTCCAATCGACTGTTTCATAGAAAATACCCAAAACTCCATCGAATTTCAAATTAATTTCTTCGTAGATTGTTTGAAAATTTAGATATTTATCAAACCTTAACCTCCCAAATATGCACGTTAAAGTAACGCGAACTGACAGCGTCTAAGAATTTGAATGAAACCTGTCGTAATTTATTGGGGTTGTTGGAACGTCTCCCCTTTAAGGTAGTTCTTATCACTCACCCCTTAACCACCTTTATCTAGAGACGAGACGCGTTAAATTTGAGCAACATCCAGCCGACACACTGGGGTTAAAAATAGGAAACTAAAATGATACATATGACACACTCATATCCTCTCTCCCACCTCACTTCCTCACTTCGTTAAATTAGCGTCTACTTGATGAGGTCCGTAAAAAACATGTGAATTTCTTCTCATTTTTCATTTCAGCTTTTGGAAGTAAAGTCTGATGATCCAGAACCCTGTTAAAGGGGTTATGGTGAAATAGCTTATTACATGGAATCTTAACATGGTCTGTCTTTTATTCAAATATATATATATATATATATATATATATATATATATATATATATATATATATATATATATATGTATGTATATGGTGGACCCCATAACAATATATATATATATAATACGTCATTATTTAAACTAGTTGAAAACTCGCCATACGAAGGACGAGATTTTAAACTGCTATAATCTGCTTCAAATTAGATCTCTTTCTGATTCACTTTACATCAAAACCTGTCGTTCTGATGTGAACGTTAGGAAAGCAAAATAGAAAAATAAAAAATTTCACTCTCTTCGCAAAGGCAACGAACATCGCATCCCGCTCACAAAACAAACTCTACAAAAATATAAAATACCATTTAAACGCCGGAGCCAATCACGAACGCTGTCGTTGAAGCAAAAGCATGACAAAAATCGCTAAGTTTGTATCCACCTTGATTGCTTAAAAGGATCCGCTCGCGACAATCAAAGTAGTGAGTCATAGAGTTTATCAGTGATTCTGGGCGAACAGACCCGACACAAGCTTCAGCGCCAGACCCTGCCAACTACCCCATACTCCTTTTGGACGCCAGGCAGAGGCTTGGTGAACAATGGCGCTCCAACGTGATCAGTCAGCAGGCCACTTCTTTAGCTCATTTGTTCTGATGTTACACCAGGGAAGGTTTTGATAGCGTCTTTATACCGTTTATATATTTTGAGGAGTTGGCCACATAGCAGCTCTCTGCCCAACAGGCATCTGGGAATGATATGTTGCCCTACGCGGATGACGTGACCAGTTCATCGGACTTGATGAGCATTGATTTGATGTTGGCCGAGTGCTCACGGCCCAAAATTTCAAGGTTTGTGATGCAATCCTGCAACGTGATTCCAAGTATGGACCG
>CAHIKZ030002337.1:232500-283413 GCA_903632075.3 Acanthosepion pharaonis
CATAATAATTAAAATTATCGCAATTAATTTAAAAATTAAATTGACCAAACTCTTTTTAACCTAAAATTTATCATGATTAAAAATAACTGTGAAAACAGTGACTGACAAAATTAAAATTATCGTAATTAATTTAAAAACTTAATAGACCAAACTCTTTTTAACTTAATAAGTAAAATAATTATCATGATTAAAATATAAAGGTAGTAAACTGTAATTGACATAATAATTAAAATTACCACAATTAATTTAAAAACTAATAGACCAAATTCTTTTTGACGTAAAAAATTATCATGATTAAAAAATAACTGTGAAAACGGTAACTAACATAATTAAAATTGTCGTAATTAATTTAAAAACTTATCAGATTAAACTATTTTAATATAGTAATTAAAATAATTATCATGATTAAAAAATAGCCGTAGCAAACTCTGACATAAGGTTTAAAATAATTATCATAATTAATTTTAAAAACACACTCGAACAAACTAATTAACCTTGAAATTGTCATAATTAAATTTTAAACTCAATAAAGCAAATTGTGATTGGCAGAGTAATTAAAATAATTATTTTAATTCATCTAGAAGCACACTGAAAACTGGAATTAATCTTGTTATTTAAGGTAATTATCATAATGAAATAATATCTGCAATAAACTCAAATTGGCATAATAAAATATAATTAAACGTTAATTTTGCAGTCTTATTCGTTTAGTTTGTATCAGTTTGCAAATATTTATTTAGCGATGAAAGTGATGAAAGTAGACAGGGTCAAAATCTGTTTATTGTTTGTATTTTATCGGCAGAGGAATATCAGAAATATCATTGATAGCAGATTTCTTCACTACTTCAACAGTGCCGGGGTCTGGAAAGTCTCAACCCTTCCTCAGATCTCCATTGCCTAATATCACTACGAGAGGTTTTGAGAAAGTTTTCAGCTCTTCTTTTATTAGGCTTCTGTTCTCGATCAAAGTCTGGATATTTTTCCATTAAAAGAAAAAAGACATTTTACTTTGTAAAGTGTTGAAATGCTATGCAATATCAATCCTTTTATATAACAGTGAATACTGGACAATCTCCTCACATACGAAAAGAAAACTGGGGGATTTGGATATGCTGCACGGGATCCTCGAGGCGGTGTAATGGTTAGCAAGCTTGTCATGCTAGATCAATTACGACTGAGTAGTGTCTTCAGTCCTCATTGGGTACTCCATACTTTCAGCCTTGTGCCACATCTAAGCTACACTTAGAATACTGGAAGCAACAAACTGATTCGATTTCTACGGCTTACCACCCCTTTGCAGGTAATTTAAAGCCAGAAGAAATTTTAGATTGTAAGATAATAATGATTTAATTATAGACGTCTTACTAATTAACCCATAGTGGGGGAGAAGAGGTGGATTCACACATTTCCTAAGTAAATGAATATAACGATTTCAATTGGAATTGGAACTCGTCTCTCTAACAATTACGAGCCATTATCCATTACACTACACACGGTTAAATCACGCTGAAACACCGGTTCTCGTTCGATCACCGAAGTTAAGCATCGTAGAGCCAGGTCATTACTTAGATGGGGGACCGCTTGGGAACACCTGGTACTGTAAGCCCCCAAAGTCCAACCCTTACCTCACAGTCGGTGGGGGGGTAAACGGTAGTGTCAGAGCTATGCCGCCCGGAACTTCGTTCCTGGTAGGGCCACCCAAGGCGGACAGGTCTGACACACACGCCGGCTAACAAGGGCTCTGGTGAAAATCCAAGGAGCGTCTGCATCGGCAACCGGCGGCTTCTGGTCGTTCCTGTCTCTGCGTCTGTGGGAACCCCGCGGCAAGCAAGAACGTTATTCGAGTAGGCCTGGGTACCCTACTTCTGTAATTTATCCCAAGAATCTTCTTCTCATAACAGGAAGAAGCCGGCTCAATCCGCCCAGGGTGAATGCCGCATCAGTACAGTACAGTACACTACACACACGTCCAAGCTTACAACACCTGATGTTCAAAAGCAGTTACCCATCTTGGTACTGACACGGATCGCCGTTGCTTAACTTCGGTGTGCGTACGGGAACCGATGTTTCAACTCCATATGATCGTAAGCAGTGTGGCTCTACAGAAGGATACCGAGAATACCATGGATGGATCGTGTAAGCAACGAAAATGCCTTCATGAAAATGGAGACAGTAAGGGCAATTATACTCAGAAACAAAAAAAGATATTGTTGAAATTTGGACACATAGTTAAGGAAGGAGAGCTTGGAGAATTTGACATTCACAAGACATATCGGGTTTAAAAGGGTTATAATCGGTTACTGCTCATCGCTCTTCAGAGTCCACTGAGGACAAGATAAATATATGCACAACGACTAAAAAAAAAGGAAATGAAAAAATATTCTTACCACAATTGCATATTGACTTTAGTTCGCTGAAAAAAACTACTGATATACATATTAAACATTTACCATTTCACACTTTTAGTCTCACCCTGTGTTATGGAGAGATATATCATTTTACTATCCGAAGGATCATTTTTTTTTAACGACGACTAGATCTTTTGTTCCCGATTAGTGGATCTGGTCTTGTCTGACTAGGATTAGTGAGATTTTATCCTGAATTAGTGGGTCTGGACTTTTTTTTTATTACTATATCTGTTATAATATGGATTAGCATGTCTTGTCTTATGGCTTGGATTAATAGGTCTGGTTTTCTGTCCTGAATTAGTATGTTTAGTTTTCTGTATAGATTAATAGATCACTGGATCTGGTCTTGATTAGTGGATCTTGTCTTGATTAATATATATTTCCCTGCTTGGATTAGTGGGTTTGGTTTGGTTTGGATTAGAGAGACTGGTGCCTTTCATAGATTGCTGGATAAGTTGGTTTGATTTTATGTCATGGATTAGTGAATCTAGTATTCTGTCCTGTTCGGATTAATGGATCCGTTTTATTTAGCCGGGATTAATAGGTCTGATCTTCTGGTTTGGATTGGTGGATATCATCCTATCCTGGAGAAGTGAATCTTATCTGTTCCGAATTAGTGAACGTGTTCTGGTAGGCTTGATATTCTGTCATCGATTACTGGATCATGTCTTTTATCCTGGATCTAGTTTGGTCTGGTCTATTAGTGAATCTGTTCTGGCCTGTAGTAGTGGATCAGATTTGGTCTGATCTGGAGTAAGGGATTTAGTCTGGCACTGTCTTGCCTGGATTAGAATGTATGGACTTCTAACTTGGAATAATACATTTGGTCTTCTATCCGGGATTAGTGGATTGGAATCTTGACCTAGTGGATGTGGTATTCTAGCTTAGAGAAATGAATCTGGTTTGGTTTATCATGGATTAACGAGTCTCGTTTTCTTTCCAGGGATTAGTGGATTTGGCCTTGATTGATGAGTATGATGTCCTGTTCTGCATTAATATATCTTGCCATCTGTCTGAGGATCGTATATTAACAAATTTGATCTGCACTCTCCTGGATGTGGATCTAGACTGGTCTGAACTGGTTTTCCCTGGATTGATGAATATGGTCTTCCTGTGCAGATTAAAGGATATATTTGAATTTCAAATTCTAAAAAAGATTTAATTTAGACTGTTCGAAAATGCAGGCTTTTGGATTGTTTTCAGATATTATCCAAAGTCGTTTGCACAGTTTCGCTGACTCACTGCCTCTACACAGTCATGTTTAATTTTATTGCCCTTCTGAGCAACTTGTTAATATATTCGTTGTTTTGGGAATTATTTTCAATTTTATTTCTGTTTCCAACAAAAAGGTTATTTTTTTATTTTGTTTTGTTCGTTTGTTTTGTTTTTTACGGTATATCAACCTCAATGGGCTATTTAATGCTGACAAGATTTTTTATTGGTGGTAAAATTTTGTTTTCAAAAATGTAGTGCTGGTAATATTTTTTTTCCTTTTCAAAAATGTATTGCTGGTAATTGTTTCTTCAAAAATAATTAATTTCTGGTAATATTTTTTACAAAAAGGTATCACTGGGATTAAATTACACTTTTACACATTCATAGTGTTTTGACTCCAGTTTGGGGGTTAACTATTTGCGCATAACTGAGACCCTAACAGGTACTACCACCCCGGATCAGGGTGGACCTGAGAACACCAGCAAATAAGAGGTGGTTCCACGCTGCTCAAGGTCTCCTGATCAGAGGCGTTGCTGTTGGATGTAGTTTATCGTCTTACCCAGGATGCGGATGTAGTTTATCGTCTTACCCAGGACGCGGATGCAGTTTATCGTCTTACCCAGGACGCGGATGTAGTTTATCGTCATAGCCAGGACGTTCTATTTTGTTGATGTCCTTCGTTCTAACACACTTGTTCTCAGCAATTGTTATTTGTAGTTTTGTTTCTATCTTCAAGTTTCTTCTGTTCAGCCATCTTCATATCAGTTCCTTTACTATTTATTTTCTTATTTGAAATTTCCATGCCTACATTTTTTTTATTTCGAAGTTTTTTTACAGTAAAATATATTTAGTCATACATTTTTATTAATTTTATTAGAAATATTTCATTTTGATTATTAGTGGGCTTACGGCCATATTACATTGAAACATACGATCACTGAAGTTAAGTAGCGTCGAGCTTGGTCAGTACGTAGATGAGTAACCGCTTGGGAATACCAGGTGCTGTAAGCTTGGATGTGCGAATCGTGTAATGAATAATGACTCGGAATTGTTAATTGGAGAGTCAAGTTCCCGTATGATTACCGAAGTTAAGCAACGTCAAGCCTGGTCAGTACCTAGATGAGTAACCGCTTAGGAATACCAGATGTTGTAAGCTTGGATGTAGATGTGCGGGAGGTTTAATGAATAATGGCTCGGAATTGTTAATCGGAGAGTCGAGTTCCCATACGATCACCGAAGTTAAGCAACGCCGAGCCTGGTCAATACCTAGATGGGTAACCGCTTGGGAATACCAGGTGCTGTGAGCTTGGATGTGCGAATCGTGTAATGAATAAGGGATCGGAATTGTTAATCAGAAAGACAAGTTCCAATTCCAATCGGGTTTGTTATATTCACTTACGCGCAAAAGGTACAAATGCAGCTCCTCTTCCCCCCAGTTATGGGTTAATTAAAAAAACTTTATCAGTCAAATTTATTATTTTCTCCAAAACATTCTTATAATGTAAAAATAATTTTTGGCTGAAGAAGGTTGACAAGCCTCAAAAAACAAAATCAGTCAATCAATCAATTGATTATTATTGATGTTATTATAGACACAACATTTCGGCCAAGTAAAATGTCATTTTGTCAGATTTTTTACAATTTTTGACTACCATAATTAACTACTTCTTCTTCTTATAAACTACATCTACGTCCAACAGCAAGGCCTCTGCTCAGGAGGATTTGATGAGCGTGGAACCATCTCTTAATTACTAGTGTTCCCAGGTTGGTAGCACCTATTAGGGTCTCAAATATGGGCATATAGTTAACCCCAAGATTGGGGTTAAAACACTATGAAATTTATAAAAATAGGTTTAAAAACCAGCAATAATTTTTTTGAGGAAAAACTATTGCATTATTATCAGTAATATATTTTAAAGAAAATAAATATTACCAGTAATACTTTTTTGAAGAAAAAAATATTACCACCAATACATTTTTAAAGTAAAAAAATATTACCAGCAATAAAAATCTTGTCGGTATTATATAACCTTTTGAGGTTGATATACCGTAAAACAAAACAAATCAAACCCATATATACTCAGATAGATAGATAGATAGATAGATAGATAGATAGATAGATAGATAGATAGATAGATAGATAAAAAATATTACCAGCAATAAAAAATCTTGTCGGCATTAAATAACCAATTGAGGTGTTGATATGCCGTAAAACAAACCAAACCAAACTTCTTAATGGGAGCTTAATCTGTCATTAATCCCATAACAACAACAAAAACAACAACAAAAACAACAACAAATAACATGAGATAGCATGACATGACATTCTTCAAATGAGGCAGAAAGTAAAATATTTTCTCTTTTGGTTCCTGCCAATGTATTTCTTGACGTTAAAGAAACAAATCAGTGAATATTTTGATATTCTTCATACCCACTGGTCGCTGCTTTTGGTCCTTGAAGAAAATTAACAAAATAAGTTTTCCAAAGTTGCCATTAGTTTGTCAATTTTGAAAGTTTACTTTTTCATTATACACCCTTGTACAAACTAATTTGAATTAAAACGAATTCCGTTATTATTTACTTTTTTTTCGTATTTTTCCAATGAAACATGACCCAATGTACATGTTAGTACTTCATATGTCCATTCCACAAAGTCGTTCCTTGTAGATTGATCACATATTTTCGATTGGATTTAAATCAAGAAAATTTCCGGGACAGTCTATAGTACTTTGATTTGTTCACTGGTAAGGCTTGCCAGTGTGTTCGTGAAGCGTTACAATTTTCGTACGCTTCCTTGGAGTAGCGTCCATCGCAGAGAATGGCCGTAGGACAACCAATCGACAGTCGAAACAATATTGTCTGGGCGTGATTAAAATCTGATGCAATCACGGATGACGCAATATTTTTCAAAGCCAAACAAATTTTATCATACATTCGGAAAATAGATTCATATCGCTGCACACCACTGCAAATGACCTAATCTGAAGAAAAAATAGAAATCAATTACACCCTGTCACTCCAGTGAGTCTAAAACTGGTCGTATGATGAAAGAAAGGAAATTAAAGCGGTTGTTTCAATTAATTTGCACAAGGGTGTATGTTTAACTTATAAACCGGGATAGTCGATACCAAACCGGGAAGTACAACAAGCTTAACTGTACTTTTCAGTCTAATTTGATACTGGGGTGAGGTCTGCTATTTTATCAGTTTATAGAAAACGAACAACCCTTTTGCAGGGTCTCTTTTGGGCCCGACTTGGTGGATGTATAGAAGTCCAGTAGAATTAACTTCGTTTACATGTGGCTTTCTTTTCGTTCCAGTTTGGTGGGCGTAGGGAAGTTCATTATACCAAGTTCTACCTGCCGGTAGTCACTTGAAAAAAGGATAGAGTCATTGAAGTTGCCTGGGACGCTGAATTGTCCCGCCATTCTCTAGAAGTGAACTGATTGGTCAAAGCTAGCAAATCAACGCCTCTGTTACATCTTAGTCGGCGGAGGCAGCTACAGGATTCTTACCTGCTCAGGTTTTTTTTGGTTTTTTTTAATTGCGTGGGTGTCTCCCTCCTACCTCATTTGAAGTGTTTATCTATTTCAATGTCTTTTTATTACTTTTTTTCTATTTGCGTTATCGTAATACTAAATATGCCAACTTATATGCAAAGGTGTTTAAGAAAGTTTCCCGCGAAACCCCCAAGACAAATAAAATATGGGAATGAGGTTATAGGTGGACAATAAATTATAGGGGACAATGTCCATTATAAGTACACTAGTATTAAACATACGTTCTTTTTCTGTCTGAAAACCCCTGCACTATGTGCTCTCTCTCTCTCTTCTTTCTCTATATATATATATATATATATATATATATATATATATATATATATATATATAAAGGCTCAAACACTAATATTCCATGGTTATAATTTATTACATTGGAATCGAAATCACGATCCAATTCATCAGACCTATAAATTCAAAAAGAAATCGGAAAATATATCTCCGAGTATAAAAAAAATAAAATTTTATTGAGAGTGTATGTGTGGGAATGAGGAACAATAGTGAGAGGGAAATGTATGATGTTTTTTTAGAGAGAGGGTGTAATAGAAGAAAGAAGAACAGGAAAGGCCTAAAGGTGAAGGTGGGGATTAAAATTTAACAGAGAGATGTTTTAAAGAGAGGAGTTAAATAACGGATTAAATGAGTGAGATACAGATAAATATGATTTATTTTCAGATACATAATTCGCTACCGATTCTCTGACCTAAACTTAAAATTAAAAAACAGACACCGGAAACTTGTGGATACATTTGTGGTGACACTACGCACAATAAAAAAAAAACGATATAATCTAAACTTAAAATCCAGCCAATTCATACGGCCGATGCATATGTAAAAATTTTCCATCTGCTTTGCATTACTAACCTTATGTATACTAGAAAAGAGAAGATGAGAGAGAGAGAGAGAGAGAGAGGGAAAGGGGGGCGCAAAATAAAAACGAGGGCATTTATAAGAGAAATGGTGTATAATCACGAATAATTACACAAAGCAAGTAATATCAACTACAGGTTACAAATTTAACATAAACATATATAAATATTTAAGAATATTTAATCTAGTAAAGAATGACCTACTATTTATATGCCCCCAAAACACATACGTATATACACACATACACAACAACATATCTATACATACTCGCACATACATACATACATACGTGTGCACATATATATATATATATATGTATATACACACATACACTCATGCGTACATATACATATTCAGACATATACACATGTGCACACAAACGCATATACATAAAACCTTACACACATTCATACAATTGCATACACACACTCATATATACAAATATACAACGTATATATATATATATATATATATATATATATATATATATATATATATATAAAAAAAAAAAAAAAAAAAACACACATCCATACATACATACATTTAATATATAAAAATAGATGGGTAGGATTAAACTAATTTGTACTTAAAAAAACTACTGAGGAAGAATATATATATATATATATAATTTAAATAAGGTGTATTTTGGTAGCAAGAATTATCTTAAACATATTTGGTTAAATAATATGGACAAGTTCTGTCTATCAATTTTTTAATTAAATCTTTAAAATTTTCGAGTAAGTTATCGCTAAACCTTCCAAAATTCTTTTATTAACTTTTATTTTATATTATTTTCCTTTTTTAATTTTTTATCCCACCAACGAAAAAAATATAAGAATCTTTGAAAGACTAATTATATATATATATATATATATATATATATATATATATATATATATATATATATATATATATATATATATATATATATATATATATATATACATTAATTTAAAGAAAAACAAACCAATTTAAGGCTCCATTGTAATAATTTATTTCACCAGAGAATTTTATTTTTCTCTGGATCTTAAGACTTCACTTTCAAAAGATGAAACGAAAAATGAAATTAAAATTTACGCTTTTGACGGGCAGTATTTAGTTTATATAAGTTGACATAGAGGGTGGTGAGGGATAGTATGAGAGACTTGGTCGAGTTTAGAGAGGGAAGGGAAAGTTTTCAAATTTATTTTTATATTTCTTTTTATTATAATACTTAATATCGAGGAAGGAAGGGGTAAGGATCAGACATTGACCTATTTAATCGGTCAACTCAACGGAAATAATATGGGAAAAGAAAAGAGAGAAAAAAGGGGGAAGTAAAGAGATAAGAGATGTACGTAGGGTTTTTGAAGAAAGAAGAGGAGTGACAATTTAATTTATTTATTTATATATTATTTAATTTATATATTTATATATTATTTAATTTATACATATATATATGAGGAGTGACAATTTAAATTTCGAAATGGCTCTGTGAAGTTTGGTGATTTGTTAAGTATTGACAGTTGTCACATTCAGCGTACTCCCCTTATGCATTTCGTGAGAGGAAGACATCATTTCTGGAAAAATCTAACGTTTTCTCGAATAGCTTTTAGTAATGTCGTCACGTGTTGGTGGATGTCTGGAATAACAATAAATCTTTGTTTCTTCAGGGCTTTTTTTTTCAATTTTGGTAAAAAAGCCCCATCTTCACCAATCCATTACCCCCCACCACCATCACCAAAAAAATCAAGAGGAATTAACCATTTTTATAATGGAGTTCTCGCCAGAAACCGCGATCACCTAACACATCTTGCGCAGGAGCATTGTCATGGTTGAGATTATACAACAGTATATGGTTGCCCCTCCAAAAATCTAAATGACCAAAGTCTGGCAGCGGATCTCCTCTACGACCTAACGGTGGGAGAAGAGGTCAGCTGTCAGCTTTCCAATGGGGAAAAAAACAGCCTGGTTACATTCAATTTCTCAAAAACTAAAATATTAACGTTCCATAATGTTATGGTCCGGTTCCTTGTACCACGGTGATAGCCCAAGGTAGAACGAATAAAGAAGAACTCGAACACGTATATGGAATAACACAGATATATTATAAACAGGAATATATACAGAGAAGTAGAAAGTGTTAGTATGAACAATCAGGTTTAGTAGTAATTGTCTGAACGCGACTCTGTTTCGGACTGCCTCGCAGACTCCTGGCGGACTTCACTCCAGACTACAGACTGAACTCTCTGCTTCCTCTTGAGGCGCAGTATTTATTAGGTATGGAATAGTCCATTATGTTATTATGGGTAAGGTCCCTTAACACATAATCAACAACGATGGTCTGAATCTTCGCCTATCGCGATGAATATGCTTTCTCTCAAGGAGGCCCCATTGCCTTGAATGCCTATTAGGACATTCACTTCAGACCTCAAGTGGGACTGATATATACGATCCATCGCTAAAGATGCTATTAAAATGTTCTGTTCCTTGTACCGCTCTAGTAAGTAACTTATTCCTCATGATATGCTCTACCTTTAAAAGAGTTAGATTTGACCGAAAAATGGAGTACTGTTGCCATATCTGGGTTGGAGCTACCCAATCTTTGCTTTCCAGTCCTGATAGAGTTCAGTACCGTCTGCGCGCTCTTATGGGTGATGAACTATTTTCCACCCTGCGTTCCTTTTCTCAAAGACGAATCTTCGCGATTCTATCGCTATTTCCATAGAAGATTTTCTGGCCAGTTCAGACCTTCACATCTAAGACCCACCATACCAAACAGGGACGAACCATCATCATTCCCTACATATTCCATTAGTAAGAAAGAAGTTCTACTAAGAAAGCTTCTTCTCACGAATTTTATGAAACCAACTCCCGATAGTATGCTTTCCCGGACACTACAATCTTAACCACTTCAAGTTTAGGATTAACCGTTATCTTTCCTACATATCCTCATAAATTGCACATCTTAGCTCCTCCTCTTCCGCTCATACAAATAACGTCATTCAGTATCACTCTACCTTGAGTGGCTCTTGCCCGCTCCAAGTTATGGGTTAACTGTTATTTTTCCTACATATCCTCATAAACTGCGCTTCGTGTGACTCTTAACTCTCATACAACAACCTCCTTCTGTAGCCTTCTACCTTGATGGACTCTTGGTTCTTGTATAGGGTGAAAGTTATAAAAAAGAAAAGAAAAGGTGCCCGTACAAGCGCAACGAGTGGGAAGAGATTGAGCAAAACAAGTCAAAGATAATATCAATTCTTTTTTCTTAATTGCGAAAAGAAACGTAGCGTGTGCAAATGAAACTCCTGATGCAGTCAAATGCAGTAAATGCTTGCCGCAAAAAAAAAAGAGAATAACAGATTTAAGATTTAAGATAAATGCATTGTGAAAATTTGCATTCAGCCTACTTGTAAAATTTCACAAAAAATTCAAAGTAGTTTTCCATTTTTGTTCTTGTTCCAAATACTTTGAATACGCAGACCAGAAATGGCGCAAGGTGGATAGATAGATAGATAGATAGATAGATAGATAGATAGATAGATAGATAGATAGATATTTTAAGACATTTTTGTATGTTTTTTTATGTTTTTATGATAGATAGATATGAACAGATTGAGATAGATAGATAGATAGATAGATAGATAGATAGATAGATAGATAGATAGATAGATAGATATGAACAGACTAAAAAAGAAAGAAAGAAAGAAAGAAAGAAAGGATCGGTAAAGAGAGAATATGTGTTTATTTAAAGGGATGATTGTCGAGATAAGATTTGTGATGAAATCTAAAATAGATAGATAGATAGATAGATAGATAGATATGAACAGACTGAGATAGATAGATAGATAGATAGATAGATAGATAGATAGATAGATAGATAGATAGATATGAACAGACTGAGATAGATAGATAGATAGATAGATAGATAGATAGATAGATAGATAGATATGAACAGACTCTATATAGATAGATAGAAACGAACAGACTGAGATAGATAGATAGATAGATAGATAGATAGATAGATAGATAGATAGATATGAACAGACTGAGATAGATAGATAGATAGATAGATAGATAGATATGAACAGACTGAGATAGATAGATATGAACAGAGTGAGATAGATAGATAGATAGATAGATAGATAGATAGATAGATAGATATGAACAGACTGAGATAGATAGATAGATAGATAGATAGATAGATAGATAGATAGATAGATATGAACAGACTGAGATAGATAGATATGAACAGACTGAGATAGATAGATAGATAGATAGATAGATAGATAGATAGATAGATAGATAGATATGAACAGACTGAGATAGATAGATAGATAGATAGATAGATAGATAGATAGATAGATAGATATGAACAGACTAAAAAGAAAGAAAGAAAGAAAGAAGGAAGGAAGGATCGGTAAAGAGAGAATAGGTGTTTATTTAAAGGGATGATTGTCGAGATAAGATTTGTGATGAAATCTAAAATGGGCAAAGTTAGAAGGCAACATTGAGTAGGAAATAGCTGTAGAGAAGCAAGACAAGAAGCGAAGAAAGCGATACTTGATGTTCAAATCATAAACTGCAGAAAACAAGTCGACTTGAAGCTGTTCTCGCGTACAACTGAAAACATTTTTGTAACTGAGTCAGGCTTTAAGAATAGTAAGGACGTTGCTTGGCAAGAATCTTACAAAAGAAAATAATATCCTCAAATTCTTTACCGTATTTCCTCAACATGTGACCCGTCCTCAACATGTGCTCCACTAAGTTAAAGTCAGTCAATCGTCACGAAGTTATTTCCGATAGAAGCTTTAAAAGAAAAGTTTTTTAGTACGTTTCGTAGTAAATTGGTGTAAGTTTAACGGAAATGGCAAATGGAAAGTAAAGAATTGAAATAATTTTGAAATTTCTTAGAAAGACAGAATTATTTACATTATTTGCATTATTCGGACTGTTATCCTCATCTTCATTGCCATATTCACAACGCTTCGGCCGTTGTACGCTCCGGCCTTCTTCAAGTGATTGGAATTTCGAATCGAACCCTTTATTTCGTCCACCGGGGTAGATTGTTCTAGTTCCAATCACCTGAAGAAGGCCGGAGAGTACGACGGCCGAAACGTTGTGAATATGGCAATGAAGATGAGGATAACGGTCCGAATAGTGTGAATAATGTAAATAATCATAATACCTCATCTCAGAGATATATAGGCCGAAATGTTGTGAATATGACAATGAAGATGAGGATAACAGTCCGAATAATGTAAATAATGTAAATAATCATAATACCTCATCTCAGAGATATAGAGGCCGAAATGTTGTGAATATGGCAATGAAGATGAGGATAACGGTCCGAATAATGTAAATAATGTAAATAATCATAATACCTCATCTCAGAGATATAGAGGCCGAAATGTTGTGAATATGACAATGAAGATGAGGATAACAGTCCGAATAATGTAAATAATCATAATACCTCATCTCAGAGATATAGACAGATAAAGACAGAGTTTATGATCAGACTGTACTTCAGAAATGGCGGTGATAGATTATTCGAAAGATATGTCACATATCACCCATGTTCATTTTTTGAAATTCTTCTCCATTTGACAGAAAAGTAATTTGTTTTATAAGATTAAAAAAAATATGTAATGTTTAAGGTAGCATCATGGTCATCGGCGCAGGTAAAATAAGACGAAAGTAACATCCGCAAACGGCGTTTAAATTTCGGTCTCGCTTTTTGTGTTCACTTTAAATGGCATAAGAAAAGGATTACGTCCGTCTCTTATCTTCCCAGTTTTAAATGGAAGAGATGACAAGGCTTCCGAGGCTTGTGGGGTAACCATCTTAAGAGAAAGAAACCTCTGAATTCCAAACCGTGGAAAAAGCAACGAAAAGTCGTGTACGGTAAAATAAATACACCCCTACTTTTCATTCCGTTTTTTTTTTTGTTTTTTTTTTTTTGTTTTTTGGGGGTTTTTTTTGAGAGCGTACTTGCTTAATTCATTTTATATCAGCATACAGTAAATGCCCTGCTTTATTTTAATATCTTTAAAAATGAATCAGGTTTTTCTAGCAGTTCAAATAGATATCTGTGTCGTAACATATCAAATGCTTTTGCGTAGTCTATGCAACATAGGTATACGTTCTTCTGCATTTGTAACGTTCTCTCTGATATGATTCTGATCATAAATATTGCATTTTTTGTTCCAGTATTTTTAACGAAACCACATTGTTGGTGTCCTATTTCTGGTTTAATTTTACTATGTGCTCGATTCAGCAGAATCCGGATTAATTATGTGGGTGAATTAAGTTGATTATCTGATAGGGATTCAATTTTTTCCTTTTTTTTTTATTGAAGAAGAGTTAAGAGCGATAATTAGTAGAGCTTTGGATTTTTAAGAAAAGAAAGAAAAGTAAGGTTAAAAAAAAATGAGAGATGAGAAAACGAAAAATAAATTCCTGACTGCAATTTTTTTTTTTTCTTTCTTTTTCTTTTCTTTACGAACTCTTTTCTTTATTATTACATTTTTTTTATTTATTTTTCATATTACTCGCTTAAAGGCTGCCTAAAAATGAGATAGAAAGAAAAGAATAAAAAAAGAATGAAAGAAAGGAATAAAAGAAAGGAATAAAAGAAAGAATGAAATCAAAGAAAGAACGAAAGAAAAGAGTAAAAAAGAATGAAAGAAAGATATAATGAAAGAAAAGAATAAAAGAAAGAATGAAAGAAAGAAAAATGAAAGAAAGAAAGAAAGAAAGAAAGAAAGAAAAAGAAAGAAGCAAAGGAAACAAGTAGAAAAGATCTAAAGAAGAAAAGCGAGGGGCAAAGTGACACATTTTTGTGTTCTTAATTCATTTTCTATCCATAATCAGGCTGTTTGTTCCCAGTATATATTCGAGATTATGTCTTTCATAAATAAATCAAGTTTTTCCTAAGCAGTTCAAATAGATCTTTATGTCATATCTTGCTAAATATATTTTGTGTAATCCATAGTTATACGACCGTCTGTATTTGTATTGCTCTTTCTGCTATCATTCTGATCATAAATATTACATTTCTTGCTCCAATGTCTTTAACGAATCCTCATTGTCCTTGTTTTATTTTCGGTTTTATTCACCAGAATCCGGATGAATAGCAGAGTTATGTGTCTCATTGAATTGAATGTCCGACTGAGCTTTTTTATTCTCAAGAAGGTATGGTAGGTAATTAAAACAAAAATAAAAAGAATTGTGAAGACACATGTGCATTTATGGTGGTTGTCGGTAAGGATTAAGTTACAGCAAATATTTTCACTATTCTCTCCGACTTCAACAATGCAGTGTCCATCTGCGTCTCTCCGATTTTTTCCGAGTGATTTTATATGATTCTTCCCTGTTCTTTTATTAAACGTTAACTATCTTTTTTTTTTTTTCAACTCTGGTGTAAGCTTCTAGAATTGATCCATTTTTTTCTGTTCTACTCCTTTGCCTATTCGACTAACCACACCCACGTTTTTGACAAATTTATCTTTTTCTTATTTCCATCAAAAAAAATCATTTTTCTGGCCTGGAGCCTTCTAGATTTCTTAAAATGTCTTTTTTCTCTCAAAGAGAAACATGCGTGTATCATTCGTTTGAATCATTCAGTGTTTTCTGAAATTTAAACAATATCGAGTTTCATCAGTGCACTCGTACTAATTATCCTTGACCTCTTTTATATTTTAAGTTTGGTTTGTTTTGTTTTACGACATACCAACCTCAATGGGTTATTTAATGCCGACAAGATTTTTATTGCTTGTAATATTTTTCCTTTTCAAAAATGTACTGCTGATAATATTTTTTTCAAAAATGTATTGCTGGTAATAATTTTTTCGTCAAAAATTTATTCCAGGTAATTTTTTTACAAAAACGTATTGCTGATATTAAAATTTATTTTTACACTTTCATAGTGTTTTCACCCCAGTTTTGGGGTTAACTATTTGCCCATAGCTGGGACCCTAACAGATGCTATCACCCCAGGTCAGGGTGGACCTGGGAACATCAGCAATTAAGAGGTGGTTCTTTGCTCCTCAAAACCTCCTGATCAGAGGCTGTAGTCTTACTCAGGACGCGGATGTAGTTTATCGTCATACCCAGGACGCGGATATAGTTTATCTTCATACCCAGGACGGAAAATTACTTTTTATTATATCGTGAGTATATTAACGTTATATTTGGATCGTAGGATACGTGGTAGGGATGCAAAAAAAGAATAAAAATAATGGAAGCTTTAATAATAAAAAAAGAAAAAGCCAACTCTTAACAATTTTAACTACGAACAAAGCCTCAATGTGCTAACTGTATTCGGAAATTAAAACATCCCTACGACACACTAAGATATACACAGAACGCACACACTCAATCAAGCTGAAAAATCGAATCATCCTTGATAATGGCTAAAGGTATAGCCGAAAGCGCTCGGAAATATAAAACATTTGGACATTTCTTACACACGCTTTGTCCAGAAAAGAAAACTCTTGTCAGAACATATGAAAAATTAAATCAAATGCTTAACCGTAGTACCTTGTCTGTCGTTTTTAATGAAACATGCATACTTCATGATTGAAAACTTTTTTGTAATAACAAGTAGAACTCAGTGGAATCCCTTATTATAGAAATGCATCCTCGTAACAATATATATATATATATATATATATATATATATATCGAGTAAGATTTATTAGACATATAGTTAAGATTTAATTCATTCATTCTAATGATTATATATATATCCAGTAGAGTCTATTAAAATATGTAAAAAAAAAAACAAAAAAACCTTGATCCATTCTAATAATTATATATTTACAATGTAGGATTTATTAAACAAATATGTCAAAACAGTATCTGTCGATATTTCTGAGATAAGGTATTGTGTACACTATTTATATTATTCCTACTATTGTTCTCATCTTTGTCGCCATATTTATCACAAAGTTTCGGCCTTTCAGTATCTGTCTATATTTCAGAGGTGAGGAATTATGTACACTATTTATATTATTCGGACTATTGTCCTCATCTTTGTTACCATATTTATTACAACGTTTCGGCCTTTCAGTATCTGTCTATATTTATGAGATGAGGTATTATGTACACTATTTACATTATTCGGACTATTGTCCTCATCTTTGTTGACATATTTATTTCAACGTTTCGGCCTTTCAGTATCTGTCTATATTTCTGAGATGAGGTATTGTGTACACTATTTACATTATTCCGACTATTGTCCTCATCTTTGTCGCCATATTTATTACAACGTTTCAGCCGTTGTACGCTCCGGCCTTCCTCAGGTGGTTGGAATGTGCCATGTGTCCTCAAGAACACATGACACAGTGGATAAAGGCGTTAGTTAGATCCAGTGACAGGAACCAAAGAGTGTGAGTTCAATACCCGGTTAAGGCAGTAGAGAACTTGGAGAGGGGAGTTAACAGGAGATAACTGATAACTGATAACTGACATCCATTAAACATGGCACGTGTAACTAGAACAGTCTACCCCAGTAAGTGAAATATAGGGTTCAGTTCGACATCCCAGCCACCTGAAGAAGGCCGGAGCGTACAACGGCTGAAACGTTGTAATAAATATGGCGACAAAGATGTGGACAATAGTCCGAATAATGTAAATAGTGTACGTCAAAACACTTGTTGGAACCTCTAACGACATATTATAGAATCTCGTACATTTGCTGGGCTCCGAATTATACAGATCTCCGACGGAAGTGCCAAATGATAACATGCGTCTGAGTCGGTGGCTCCACGCATCCACTTCCGGTTACTAAATATATTG
This sequence comes from Acanthosepion pharaonis, assembly GCA_903632075.3. Lineage (NCBI taxonomy): Eukaryota > Metazoa > Mollusca > Cephalopoda > Sepiida > Sepiidae > Acanthosepion > Acanthosepion pharaonis. The sequence goes on from CAHIKZ030002337.1 coordinate 250,333, forward strand.
ACATACATTTAAAAATTTCACCATAATGATTACATATTTAGTGAGTAGGATCTATTTAAAAATACGTAAAAAAGGTTTCATTAACTCTTTTGGTATCATATATAACAAGTTTAATTAAATAAAATACATCAAAATTTATTCACTCTAATGACTCCAGGTGTAACTTATAGGATACGTCACGACTTACATTCACTGTAAGGAATGCATATAAATCGCGTAGGATTTATTAAACAAATGCGTCATAAATTTCACTGACGTTAAAACTCTCTCTCACTCTCTCTCACTCTCTCTCTCTCTCTCTTTCTCTCTCTCTCCATATATATATATATATATATATATATATATAAGTCGACTCCCCATGAAAGATTATTTCCTGTAGAACAACATTTCCGCCTAGAAAAACACGATTTTAAAACCCATGCCAAATTCACTATAATTGAGAGAATAGAAAAGTTCCGAGCAGATAGCATTAGAAAGATTTTAGAGTTCCATGAAAAAAAATGGATACAACGTTTAAAAACGCACTATCCATTATAAATAGTATTAATATATAACCCCACAAATCAGGACCTACCGACATTTCTCACCCACACAAGACAGACATGCTTACGGAAGTGTTGAGGCCTCACACTTATAAACACACCCACACGAATATACACACTTAGATACATCATACTCACTCACTCCTTAATGAGGCAAATGATAACACACACCCATAGTAATATAAACGCTTACACACATCATAGTCACTCCTTCCCTAAGAACCAAATAACACACACATTTAAAAGAGACACATCTCCTTTCCAGGTACCAATAAAACAGTCAAAATGACGAAGAGAATTCAGAGCAGCATGAATCCATCCAGCTCTTATAATAAATAACAACTTAAAAGAGATTGTTTGACCAACACAAGGACTGATCAAAATTCAGCTTAAAAAAATAAAATAAAATAAAAAAATGAAAACAACACACTACAAAGAACTACAAACTTAATTTTCTCCATCAAGGCATTCATTTCTGTAGTTCACTGCTACCAGCAAGCAGAATTTTTTTTCTCCTGATGATGGTCATGTTGGCCGAAATTAGTCAAGGTATCTAAATGAAATAATAATAAAACGAAAGAATATTAATATACAACCCAGTATGTTTGAAGATTTTAATTTTTTAATAATTTTTGTTCAATATATATATATATATATATATATATATATATATATATATATGTATATATATATATATATATATATATATATATATATATATATATATATATATATATATGTATGTATGTATATATATATATATATATATATATATATATATATATATATATATATATATATATATCAAATGACTTCATATATAATGAGTAGGATGTCTTAATCATGTAAAAGCATTTGGCTCACTTGGACCTTCTTGCCTAAAAAAAACAAACTAAATGTCAAAAAAGACGGTTTTTCCTTGATACCGCTACTATTTTAACTACCATCATTCCTCAGCAATGTTTATTGTTTTAAAAAGCGATGATTAGAATTGTTATGAAACTTGAACATATGACGAAAGTGGGTTTATACATTTTTTGTTCTTGAGAATTTACAACATAAATATTAAACATTATTTCTTTATTAGATTGTTTATTTACAAGAATAATTTTTTTATTCACAACATTCTAAAAACTAATACAACTGTATTAAAATTAATTCAATGCAATATTTCTCCTTTCCCATTTTAAAAAGAAATAAATATGAAAACAATTTTTATTCATAAATTTATTAAATTTTTCAAATATGTGAACCAGCTATAAGGAAATCCTTATTATTTACAATTTTATAAAGTTTGAACCAATTGGTAATTAGCCGATGTTTTTGTCAAACATTTTAATAAACACTATCATAAATAGTGTAGATAAACAATCTATTTTGTTCTCAATTCTCAAGAACAAAGAAAATGTATAAATTCCCTTTAATCATATGTTTAGATTTTGTTACAATTCTAATCGTCGTTTTTGAAAACAATAAACATTGCTGAGGAGTGATGGTAGTTAAAATAATAGCAGTGTCATCGGAAAAACCACCCTTTTGACATTCCGTTTTTTTTGTTTTTTTTGCTGGCAGAAAGGTTCAGGTTTATCAAACTTCGTTCTAATCGGTTGTATAAAACGGGATGCGTTACAAATTCCGGTAATAAGGGAAAACAAAAAAAAGCCCGTTTGCGAATTTAGCCTCGATTACATTTAAACCGACTCTACAAAGGCTTTCCTTATAAGGGCTTTCCTCAGAAAGGATTCCGCAGAACTTTCCTCACAAAGTTTTTGAAAAGGATGAAAGGCTCTCCTATACAAAGGATTTTGTTCGCAAAGGCTTTCCTTACGAAGGCTTTCCTTACAAATCCTTTCCTCGCTAAGGCTTTCTTCACAAAGGTTTTCCTTACAAAGGCTTTCCTCGCAAAAGTTAAATTTTCCATGTTATAAGGAAAAAAACAATTGATAACTGAGCAACAGAGTTTACAGTTTTACCTGAAATTTCTTTGAGCCATTTCAGAACTCAGTCTGTAACTTGTGCATTGAAAATCAAGAAGGGATTGTCAGTGGTCAGGAATTCTGGCATGCATTCATAATAAAATAGGGCTATTATATGTATATTGGAATGCATAAATAATGACTTTATTATATATTTTATTATATATTAAATCTCAGAATGAATGGGATTGTCAGAGACCAGGAATTAAAATACGTGTTAATGACAGGACAAGATTATAAAATTTTGGAATCTCCCCTCTTTCCTCCCCACCAGAAACATTATCTTCGATGAGATGGAATTTCTTTCTCTGTTTATCTTTGGTTGATAATATATCAGTCTAAAGAAGATACTTTATAAGATTAACTTAGTTTGATACAAGGCCATAATTGTAGAGTACCAAGTATTACTCCATTATTATTATTATTATTATTATTATCTTTTGTTTTCTGTTCAGTACAATCGCTTACTGGGTCATTACCCGAAACCTAGAGTAAGAAAATCTAGAGCATATAAACATTCTGTTTACACAAAGTTTGAATTTTTTGCCAGAATTGCCACACCCACTTCTCTTTGTTGTACCTTTCTTTACCCCGGCAATGGCCACACACACTTTTCTTTGTTCCAACTTATTTTTTACTCCGGGAATGCCCACACCCACTTTTCTTTTCTTACTTTCTTTCACCCGAGAGACACTCAAAGTAGAGAGTTACTCAGTGCGATTATTGTACGGGTGTAAAGGAAAGGGAAGAAGCACATATTATGAGGATATGAAGGATATATATCGGTTGGCCCAAGCCATGAATAGGTTAATACTACAGTGGTCAGGGAAGCACCCTCTCGGGAGTCTGTTCCAGAAAACGGAAGAAACTCTCTGAGTAGAACCTATTCCTTACTAATGGAACACGAAGGGAGTGGGGATCATTTTACAACGAGAACATGGCACGGTGGTCCCTAGCTTTGAAGGCCTGAACAGGTGGAACTCAGGAATGTAGCACGTCTGAACATTTGTCATATTAATAGAGGAAAACAACGTATAACCTAGTGAGTTAAGTGAGGCGGTGAAGTGGTTAAACATTAATTCTGAGCAGAAAAAGGGTTAAGCCCAAAATGAAATATAAACTGGAAGATAGAGAGATAAAAAGAAAGAATGGAATACATTTTCCCTGGTAATGCGAAAATGAAGAAAGTGACACCCCTACGAATTGGAATAATGCACCAAGAATTTACATTTTTTTATCTACTGAAAATCTGGCATGCGGGTAAAGCAAATTAGAAAATGGCTTTATCTCTTTCTTGGGAAATTAGAAAAACACATGTTATTGACGAAAAGAGAAACAGACTGGAATTATATTTTCATCAGCGAAAGCGAATTGAGAAATAAAAACAGAGAATGAGCCCGCTGCGAAGGTTAGAATTATGAAAATCGATCCGACATGAAGGAGCAGGTGATCTGGTTTACGTTTTCGCTAAGAACACTACTGACCCAAGGATGGAAAACAGCGTGTCTCTTTGTTGATAATTTACGTAATCAAAACATGGCTGGAATGACCCATATGTGTGATATGGAATTCCATTATTAAATTGGAGGAGAGTGAATGCTGTGGGATCTTATTTTTTTGATGATGATCTTTATCGACGGGGGATGGGTTTGGCTTCAAAGTTTACAATGCCTTGCCTGCAGACTTTGCATAACATTGCCGCGATCGGAAGCTAAGATTTCCAAATCGTTACTTCGCACTGACTGAGGACGGCATTAATGCGTACTGTATTATTGATTCTTGTGACCACCCGCTGAAAATACCTGTTCTCGTTCGATCACGGGAGTTAATCAGTGTCCGTCCCAGTCAGTACTTAGATGGGTGACCGCTTGGAAAAACCGGATACTTTAAGAGTACTCATACAATCAGAAATGTGCTTTAGATAAACCACAAAGGACTGATAAACCGTAAATAAAACAACAAATCAATCAATCTTGTGACCTAAGACGAGCACTGGCATTCAGACAAATCTCCATAAAACAACTGTCTTAGAATGCGACGATATGGTCAAACCAGTGCCACCGTTGTTTCAAGCGCTGGGGTTACTGGTCTGTTGTGGGATACTTGCATGATGAATGCAGTCGCATCATTTATGCTAAGTATCTGTTCAAGACATCTTATATGGAAGGTTTCGATTTGTTATGTGTGCTGTGTGGTGTTTCTCGTACTTAGAAAGTGTATTGAATATTTGGGGCCAAGAGTAATATTCGAAAAATACAGTAACGTTAGTTTAGCTGTCAATGCACCAAAAGGTTTATGTTCGCCTGTAACCGTCTATCCAGGAAATTTTATCAAATGCGATATTCAATATTAGAAAATGACTGTTACAAAAATAACGTTCTTCGCCTCTCTTGACGCCATCTTAAATTCTGATTGCAACATTGCCAAGATTATCTAGTAATAATAATAATATTAATAACAACAATTTTTATTTTCCCAAGCCACAAGAAGAATTCAGGAATTTAAAAAAAACGATTTCTTTGTCAAATAAAGACCATTGCATTTGCGTAAGATTATTTTATTGCATTTTCTCTGGCTATAAGCAACAATCATTCATTCTTCTTAAGTGATGAGCATCATGAGCATGCGCGTCAGTTTCTGTTATTCGTTCATTATCTTTGACTTCTGAACGCAAACGAACCTTTGAATGCGGTCGATGCCGTCGTCATCGTGGTGGTAAACTACAGTCGCTAAACATTCCGTCCGGTTCAAAATGGCGGTTGTTTTAAAATGCGCAAAAGAGAAACCGCTGGACCCAAGATAACACATAAAGCTTCTTCGAACGAATCACAATCTATTAGACTTGATTTTACTATTTGGATTGATTGAATGATTTAATATTTTTGCAATTTTTATGGCGGCTATTCGATGGCGGCCGTTCGAATGGAATTTCTCTGAAGGCAAAACAAAACATTATCACATCACTTATCACTCAGTCACTGTGTTGATTTTTACTCTTCTTATTCTTTTGGGGGGGAAGGTATCCTTTCAGGAAGTGTTTGATTATGGCTCTCCACAACTTCCTATCTTAGCTCTTAATAATATTAGCCTTTTTATCATCCCTCCCAGACCCTGTTCTATCATTCATTAACACAAGCTCGTTAGATAAGTTACAATCTGCTTTCCTCAATCCTTCTTGCCTTAAGTATCTCCTGTGGCTATCAAGTTCTCCAAGTCGTCTTACCTCATTATGTGTCCTAGAAATTTCAATCGTCTTTTTCTACTTCTAAGTATGAGCGACTTTTTGTTTTCATTTTTCCTAAAAATTCTTCGTTGCTTACATGTTCTCTCCATGGAATTCTAAGAATCGATCTGTAGAACCACATTTCTCTTGATCCAAGTTTTTTCTTCATCTGTAAGGAGATTTTCCAACATTCCCTGCTATGTAAGAGGACTGCTATTACATAAATCCAGCTGGCTTCCACGTCCTGTGTATGACGACAAACTACATCCGGCAACAAGACCTCTGATTGGGAGGTTTGCGGAGCGGGGAACCAACTCTTAATTGCTGGTGTTCCCAGGTCCACCCCAACCCGGAATGGTAGCACCCGTTAGGGTCCCAGCTATGGACAAACATTAAATCGTCAAACTGGGGGCCAAACACTATGAAAGTACGAAAATATATTTTCATAGTAAAAAATTCCAGCAATTGATTTTAATAGTAAAAAAATTACCTAAGCTCCCAAGAAAATTAAATTTCGGCATTAAATGACCCATGAGGAGTTGATGTGCCGTTAAACAAACCAGAACCCAAGCTAACTCACACTTTTAAAAGATAAATGGGAGAAGAACTTTCGTGGTCTATCAATATCCTGAATAAAGTGGGTCTGCTAGCTAAATGAAAAAGCTTTTAGTTGAACTTGAACACTAGCGTTCAAATAACATTCTCAGATTTTTTTTTTCAAAACACTTCAGTGAGTGAGGGTGACGGAGACAGAGACTGTAACGTATGTACACCAAATTAGCGATTCTGATCTCAAATTTACCCAAAGGCTTTAAGATTCCTGCTTGTTCAGCCACTCTCTGTGACTGATTTGCTTGTCTGGTAAAGATTATTTTTTATCATTCGGGGTTATTTCGGTTTCTCTTCAAGGTTATAACGGCATATTCACTTATTCTATGCAATATTCTTCTATTAGGGCACGATATACTTTTAGCAAAAAAAAAAATTCTTACATTCTACAAAAGGGTTGATAAGCCGTAAAAAATAAACCAATCAATCATTAACAATGTTTTGTGATGCCAACGAATACTCGTTGTCACGTTCGTAATGCTCATTCTAGCAGAGGCTTTGTAATCGCAGATACAACTATAGTAACGCCCTTGAACAATACTGGTGTTAGACGCCTTCGAATAATCTCGCACTAATAGTACTTGCTCGATAATACTCGCTCGAATAGTAGCCACCGACTAGTAATCCGTATTGAGAAATAGTACAGTGAATAGAGTAGAGAATAGCGGTCTGTATAGTAATAGAGAATAGTGTAGAATAGCGATCCGAATAGTAATAGAGGATAGAATAGAAATAGCGATCAATTAGAGACACGCTATACGTATCCACTATGGTCATGTGGCCTATTTAATTCAGTAATGGGATCGCCTGTGTTTACTTACTAGCGATCTATGTTCAAACTCAAGTATAGGCAACGACACTTTATTCCTATATAACACAATGGGAAAACAAATTATGTGTGAATTTCTCTTCTTTTCTTTAATATCTCTTTACTCTAGATATTTACTAACTTCAACTGTTTTTATAAATTATTTTTGACATTTCTATTCCTAACTGGTTTAATTACCAAAATATTGACTTTTGCAACATTAAACCTTCATTATCCCCACCTTCTCTCTCTCTCTCTCTCTCTCTCTCCCTCTCACACACACACACACACACCTTTTCTCTCTTTATCTTTATTGCTTCATAGACGCTTTTTGATGTGTCTATTAGGTTGAGCCAGAAGTAATTCCTATTTTAGGGAATCAATTTTAATGACGAATGCTTACCATCCTAACTATTTGATGTAAAAAGAAAGTGAAGTACAAGACAAAAGCAAAAAAAAAAAACACAGCTGCTCAGTTTCTTGAGATGTCTACTCAAATGCGTGTAACCACTAAATAAAACGTATATAATAATGAAAAAAATAATGTCGAATTCTTTAATTCCTTAACCAAATGCTGTAGGCATGGATGTGCGGGTGGTGTGATGGATAATTGTTAATTGGAGAGCCGAGTTCCAATTCCCTTTGGGTTCGTTATATTCACTTCCGTGCAAATACCGTTGGGAAAGGTATGAATCCATCTCTTCTCCCCCAGGTATGGATTAATTAGTAATAATTTTTATCCTTAAATTATTATTATCTCCCTCCACAAAAAATCCTACAATCTAAAAATATTTTTTGGCTTTAAATAACCTAAAAACGGTTGATAAGCCGTAAAAAACCGAATCAACCAAAAAAAATTAATTCCATGGAATTATATATTTACTAAGGTTTTGTTCATCTGGCACAGATCCAAATACCTTTTCCAAAGATCATAGCGATTAAGGAATATGGACAGTTTACTTTCGGAATAAGGGAATCGTTCAGCTCTCAAATAAGATCGCATCATCAGGGAAAGGGTTAGCGAGATAGCTTTGCAGAAAGTAACTACGATAGCGAATTTGATCCTCACCGGGTTCCCTATATTTGGGATTTTTTGCTAGACTAAGAAGAATGAATCGCTTTCTTCTTCTATTTTGGGAAACCGATTGTAATGACGAATGCGTACCATCCTAACTACTCGATCTAAAAAGAAAGTGAAGTACAAGACCAAAGGAAAGAAACAGTCGCTCGTCTCAATTTCTTGCTCGCCCTGGCTGTCCTTAGAAACACCGTTAAGAACGCCTTTCTTCCGAGATTTCCTTGACCCTCCACTGAGTCAGGTTGTAAGACAAGGTCGGTTTTAACGTTGAGGCCCGAGTGTTCCCAATTCGGGCCGTTAGTCTAAGCTGGTCTTAGCTTATCTAAGCTGGTCAAAGCTTCTTAGCTGGTCAGTGCTTGTCTAAGCTAGTCATAGCCGGCCATACCACCACTACGTAACAGATATCACGCAACGGTGGTGAGAAAGCAAGGGAGGAGAGAAAGACTCCGGCACGGAACAGATACTACAACCGTAGCATCTACTCCTCCGCCAATCCCTCCAAAAGAATCCAGAAGGAAAGCCTCACCCCTTTCTACCCACTTCCCTGTATCAATCTTGTTCGTTCTTTTATACTCCCGCAAAGTACTCGATCCGGATGTTTGGATTAAATTCGCATATGCCGATGCAAACTGCGTCATTCTCCCAACACCTGGCTTGTCTATATCATTCTCCTCGAATAAATCAGCCTCAACTGGTTAATGCGAGGCTCAGGTTCGAATCACACCGAAGGCAAAGTTGCCACGCGAATTCTTTTCGCAGTGGGCCAACGACGTCTTCTCTTGGCAACTCCTTCGTTACACTACTAATCATATTTGGCAATTAAGATAAATTCGGTCTACACTAACATTCTTTAGTTTTTGTATGGCAGTGACAACTTACATATTAGAATAAAGAGAAAATGCTGTTTTCCCCTATGACAACGCAATGCTATATGCAAAAAGAATAACGTAGGAAAAAGATTTGGAACTTGGTTGGTCTGTTCTGCTCTATCCATCGTATTAACTTGACCTTAAGCCAACCGATTATTACATTTTTCGATCGCCGCAAAATACTTTGATGGGGAAAACATTCTCAAATATAAACCAGATTCAATAATTTGTCGAAAACATTTTCACGTCAAAACCCGCGGAATATTATTTAAAAGGTATCGAAGAGCTACTTGGTAAGTGAGAAGGAGCCATTGCAGATAATGATGAATACATCTGAATAAAATGTAATTTATTTTGGGCTTATGGCCATATAGCGTTGAAACACAGGTTCCCGAACGATCACCGAAGTTAAACAATGTCGGTTCCCAGATTGAATAAAATGTAATTGTATTTTTTTTAATAATCAAGTTGGTAAACAACGAAAGGAAATTATTTACGATTCAAGCTAATACTTTATTTATATATTTTTTTTTTAACGAAGAAATAGGTCTTTGCATTTTTTTATGCCATTAAGATGGTGTTTATTGTCCAATTTCCTATCTATAATTTCAGGCATTTGTACTTATTAACTCATATAATGGAGGTTATTTCATTTCAAACTCTGTCCTATTTTTTACGATCTGTCAAGGATCAACAGAGAGGAGAGATTAAATGAAGCGTTGCATATTATCTTCAAAATTGGTATGTACTGGTTGCATACGGCTTGTTCGCCGTGTGAGGCTTAAGTACGATGGTAGTTACCGCTTCTTCTGGTATGCAAAAAAGTGATGAAAGAGAGGAGGAAGGGATGAAAGGGATATTAGAAAAGAGAGGAAGAAAGAGTGCGAGAGTGAGATCGCTACCTTCTGCTGACTTACCTTCTGCTGACTTATTTTCTGCTCTTCTAACGTTACTAAACCATTTTTTTCTGATTCACTCCTAGCATCTTTCCAAAACCCATATAAAAAGCCGACTGTGTTGTATCTATATGCTTTTCAGTGCAATTAAGGAATTTCTTTCCATCTTGTCAACTTTTTACAAACCGGATTAATTCGTAAGTAAAATATAAAATGAGTGACTTCTGTGTTCGTTCCAGTCTATTGTTTATATTATACGCCATCATTTTGAAACCGTTATCATTTCTGTGTTGAAATTCAATGTGTGTATTTTTTCTGCACTGATAGACGCAATATCGATTACTTCTACCAGGGATGGGGTGCAAAGGTCTCGTGGGCCTCAACCGAATCTATGATACGCAGGCCCCCAAATCTATGGTACGTTTCTCCCGCACTTCAATTGTTATAAAGTAGTATTCATATAAAATACAAATTTTATAGTAACCTAATTATGAACAATAATGGATCATATACAATATCAGTAAGCGATTCAACAATAAAAATTGAAAATAAATACAATGTATCTAAATACAAATTAGAGACATATCATAATAGATGATTCCATCTTAAACAAATCAATGTTTTGCGACAATTTTTAACATCAACTTGAGTTTTTTCTTGTTAAAAAGTTGAATAATTTTAATACATTCAACATTATAGATAAAGATTAGTGAATATTATTTTGTGTTTTATCGAGGCTAGCATAAGCAAAATAAATTCACAGATTTGAACAAGAGGGGGAGGAAAGCATCCAGAATGATGTCAAGATCCGTGAAAATTTTTTATTCTTTCATGTTAGTTGTGCTTAGTTTAATTTGTAACGTATATAAATGTAGGTAGAAAGACTAAATGTTGATAAGACAGCAAAGATCACAATGTACTGCCCGAGTAGGGCAGGTCTTTTCCGGAACCGTGGTATTGCACTCAATTTAAATGTTAGAGTTTGACATGATAAATAACGACACAAAATATTTTTTCCGAATCGTTACCGTTTTTTGAGGAAACGAATTTAAAGATTAAGTTTTGGTTCAAAATTGGAGCGTTCGCATTTAATTCCGATAATCAGTGAAAGCCTTGTAGCAAAGACTTATACAATTTGCAACTGAAATATATGCAGTTTGGTTTGAAATTAAAAGATATAACGAATTCCATAACCAGTTGTATATCTTCAACATGATCGAGAGAATAAAGCAACAGTCGATCGAAATGTAGAATGTTGCAGTAAAAAGTTTACAGCAGAATGCTTTCGGCTTGCTTCCAGAAAATATTCTTTTCTTAATGTTGATATCAGATGAATTGGAGATGAGAGAAGAGGCTAAAAAATTGTACATTAGATAAGAAATTATTTATACATACTTAATAAATGATGTCATTTTATAAGACTAATTTTAAAATTTCATTCAAATTACATCACAAAAATATAACCAAATATGAGTAAATTTCCCAATAAAAATATTTTTTTTCAGAAATAGCAAGCCACCAAAGAGGAGATTTAAAAAATTACATTCATCAACTCTGAGGCAATACATTGGTCAAATTTGATTAAACGCTTACAAAATGGAGTTTGTGAACCTGAGTTTACGGAAAGTTTTTCGAATAATAAACTGCAAGAGGTTTTAACGACATTGGAGTTGCTGAATTTACCTGCACAATCGCAAGGTGTGGTAAGGACAGTTAAATTAACAACTGTAGCTTCACAAATTGTATATTGACAAGAAGCAAGACACAAGCACATTATTACTAAATTATTTTGCTATCAAATAAGACCTTCATTTACTTCAAACAGAAATTATACTGAACAATTTAGCTATATTATGATGTAATATATTATACAATGAAGTAGTTTTAGTGTGCACGTACCAGCCCTTACTTTTACAATCATAAACCGTGTCGTTATTTTTGCTGACAAGAAAAAAAAACATCAATTATATTTTCATTACATTATTATTATTATTATTATTATTATTATTATTATTATTATTATTATTATTTGTTAAAAAACGAAAATAATACTCAGGAAATGGAATTCTTAACGTCTGTTTTTAATCATTCCACAAATGTCTGATTATTTTTCGCCCAACAAAAAGTGACCAACATTTATCAAATGAGTGACAATATTGGAACGAAATTGTACCGTAAATTTAAACACAAGATTTTTTAAAAAAATATCCGATGAGAAATTTTTCGTTCTGAATTTTGTAGTTGGGCCGTACGCGGCCGGTATTGGTCGCTAAATAATCGCTTACAATAGTTTTTCTTTTTTTTAATGCCATCCCAAGAACGGGGCATAACGTTATATTAACATCTGCTTCTTAATAAAAGAAAATACCCCAAAATACGAAGCTGCAATTTTGCCCTCCCAGTTGTAGAAATAGATTTAGCTAGATGACGTACACGTAAAGAGATATCATAACAATGTCAGTAAAGCGGTGTGATGGGACGCAGAAAAGATTTGTTGGGACCAGACAAATGGAGCACTTTAAGGTAGCAACAGTTTTCTACAACGGTAGTATCATCTTTCAATAAGATAATGCTATGGTTTCAAGAACATTAAAATACTTTAATCTTTCCCTAGCCACGAACTTGCCATATTTCAATCCAAATAAGCATTGATTGAATATATTTGACCGGTTGGCGGAGTAGGTAATGGCTACTCCAGTTACTGCTACGCAGTAATTATTTATTTAAGACGTTGCATATTGAGAAAGACAATATTCGGAAAATGCTATTGAACTTCCAACGTCATGATTGTTCATTTTGAAAGCAAGATGGAAACTTGTTGGACATATTTTGCGAATGGATCCAGAATGCCCAGCTAACAAAGCCATGGGGTTTTGCTTTGAAAAGACTGACTTCAAAAAGTTCAGAAGTCATCTAAGAATCACCATAGTCACAACGCTGAACCGAGACATTCAAAGAATAAGACAGACAATCCCTACTTTTCATTTGGAGAAGTTTACAATCAAGGGAAGATCTGCAACGAATCCGCAAACTCGCAGAGAACGGAGAAGGCTGCCAAAATATTTCCGAATCAGTATACAATGCCACCGAAGATGAGAGAACATGTTAATTCATGATCCCAAATCGAAACAGTTTTTATGATGATTTGACCAACAAATTCACGCCGTAGAACTTCCACTGCATAACTCGCATCATTTGAAGGGGTTATTGCTAACATCTTGTCACTGGGTCCTAGAAGAAATCTTTAATAAAAATCATACGTTATATGGTAAAATTGGATTGGAATTTGTCGGCAAATGCAGCACCAAAAGACATACATAATAATGCATTGTTTCATCCTTATATATAGGAAAACTGTATACTAAACTGTTTAGGAAAAAAATGCACATAAAAATTCTAGTTTGACCGTTGAAATTGGTTCGAGCAAATGTAAGAACGTCCGAATTAAACAAAAAACAATGACGTAAATACAAGCAAAAACAATCCTAGAAAACAAATATAGCAACATTTGAAAGTACTCGGAAAAAAATAATATAAAATAAATATGAACTTTGGCAAATTAAGTAATTCAGAAATTTGAATAAATATGAACTTTTGCAAATTAACTAATTCAGAAATTTGAAAAGTTTAATAAAGGATTTGATAGATAGAACTTGTCGATATTATTCAACCAATCATGTTTGAAACAACACGCACACGAACACACACACACACATATGTATATATATGCAAATATATAGAAAAATAGGAAAGAACATGTTAGGTAAATAATCCGAGGTTCTTTAGTATTTCTGTTATTATTTTAAAAAAAAACAGTGCTCAATACAAAAGTAGAGCCTAAATTATAATTATATTTATTTTTTAAAAATATATTTCCTTCGCTACATAAGAGTTCTTATGTTTCAGAAACAAGGGCTAAAAACGTCAATATAATTGTTAAAATTAAATTGAATTAAAGTATCAAGCTCTGTTTCATCTTCAAGCGAAATTTTTGGAATAAGCAAACTTATTGGACTGGTTGCTTCAGCCGTTTCCATAGTAATTAATTCTACGAAAGTATCTGGTTATAAAGATGCGTAAACTTCAAGATTAGTTATTGTCTCTTGTTTCTGAAACATGAGAACTCTTATGTAACGAAGGAATCATATTTTTTTAAAATAAATATAATTATAATATATATATATATATATATATATATATATATATATATATAAAATCGGATATTACATTCGAACATATGTAAAACTGCTACATAATTAGATGGTGGTAAATGAGGGTATAATAACCCATCATTTTACCACCGTCTGATCCAATAATAAAGAATTATCTCTCTACTATTGTAATGATCCCAATTTTTAAAATAATGTGAATTTTAATTTGTTTGATCTGTTCTCATTTCATTTTTATATATATATATATATATATATATATATATATATATATATATATATATGTGTGTGTGTATGTATGTATATATATATATGTATGCATGTATATATATATATGTATATATATATATCATGTATGCATGTATATATATATATGTATATATATATATATATATATATATATATATATATATATGTATATATATATATATATATATATATATATATGTATGTATATATATATATATGTATATATATATATATATATATATATATATATATATATGTATATATATATATATATATATATATATATATATATATATATATATATATATATATATATATATATGTATATATATATATATATATATATATATATATATATATATATATATATATATATATATATATATATATATATATATATATAGAGAGAGAGAGGAGAGAGATTCTTCCCACGAACCGCTGGTTTGTGGAACGGACTCCCAAGGGTATACTTCCCCGATCACTACAATCTTAACCTGTTTAAGTCTAGGGTTAACCGGTATCTTCCACACATATCCTCATAAACTGTTCCTCTCACTCTTCAAGCCTCTGCCTCGAGTGGCTCTTGGGCTTTGTACATGGTAAACATCATTGTAAAAAGAAAAAGAAAAACTATGTAATCTTTCAAGAGGCTGTGTCTACCCACGTATCAGGAATGTGGCTTCTCTTTGTGGCGTCTCCCAGATGACTGTGCCTGTATAGACAGGCCTTTGCTGGTTGGCCGTTAAGTCATATGATAGGCCAAGCGCAGTACATATGATGATGATGATGATGATGATGATGATGATGATGAAGAATTTTTTTTTTTTTTACCTTCTTTTAGGAGATTCGACAATCTCGTTTTTCTGATCAACAAACGGAGTTATAAATTTTATTTTCGAATAAAGGATGATTTTTTTTTTTTTGTCTTTGATTTGCTTTCAGTTGAACTCGTTTTAATTTTTTGTTTTCATCAAATTTGAATTCAAACTAGACGCTTACCTTTTTGGGAACGATTACTCGGCCGAAGAACTTTCATTTTTTTTTTATTTATTTGTCTCTTTTTTAGCATCGCATAACATAAGCATCAGTGGACACTTCGACGGGGTGTAATGGTTAACAAGCTGTGTCTCGCTAGATCAATTATGACTGAATAGTGAGTTCGATCCTCACTGGGAGCCTCACATTTTCTGCCTTGTGCCACATCTAATCTACGCTTAGAAAACCATTAAAGGTACTTCGACGTGGTGTAATGGTTAACAAGCTGTGTCTCGCTAGATCAATTATGACTGAATAGTGAGTTCGATCTTCACTGGGCGCCTCACATTTTCTGCCTTGTGCCACATCTAATCTACGCTTAGAAAACCATTAAAGGTACTTCGACGGGGTGTAATGGTTAGCAAGCTTGTCTCACTAGATCAATTAAGACTAAATAGTGAGTTGGATCCTCACTGGGCGCCCCATTCTTTTGGCCTTGTGCCACATCTAAGCTACGCTTAGAAAATCACCTTAACCTAAGCATCAGAATTGCATTTCCAGGATGTTACCAAAGGTCACCTGGCAAGGAAGATGAAAAATCCACGAGTGAAGGAACGTGTCCAGAAATGAAATAAAATCGTTTTATTATTTTTATAAAATAAGCAAGAAAGAAAAACTTGCTTCGGGTTTTAGAGATAAACTTTAAATAAACAACATGTCACCTGACGCCTGAACAGCTGCCGATACAAGAAAAGATGATGTTTCTATTTGAACAGCGCCAAGTTTAGCTGATGCTTTATATAAACCCCGAATCGCCGATAGAAATACATCCGTCCTCCGCCCTAGATACAAATCTGACTGTTCTTTTTTTACTCAAAATATCTCAGTTTTATAAAGCGACCTACTTTCTTCAGCGCAATGATATAGACAGATAAAATTCGGAAAAGATGTTCCTACAATCGCATTACTGTTATGCTTGGTTCGGCTTTGGGGACTCCACCCACAATTTCAGATATTCCCCTGATGGCTATACTGAAAAGGCACTTTATTTTACTTCCATTATTAACTACAATAGAATCCCTCACATCGGGAATCTCGCATATCCGGATATGATTTTGCTGTGTATATTTGAACTATTTGGGTGATATATAACTGATTTTAAATTTCAGTTTTTCAGGAAATTTACTTTGGATAATTGCTTATGCTTATTTAACCCTAATGGCTTCTATTGGTGCCAAAGATGATGGGAATAAGAGGAAAAGAACAACTTTTGAGTTATCGCAAAAAGTGGAAATTTTAAACAGACTAGACGCTGGTGAAAGTTCATTGTAACTAATGCCTGAGTTCAACATAGGAAAGTCAACATTGTATGATATAAAATCTTCCAAAGAAACTATTCTCTAGCATTTACACTGTCACAATGAACAAGGAAATAAAAAATATGATTATGATGAAACCTGGACTGAAATTGAAAAAGCTATTGAAAAGGTTATCAGTTTTATGGAAAGAAAGCAAGCATTCAGCTATAATGATTGCAATAACGCACACAGAGTTAAAAAGTGTACTTCGTTTAAAAAAAATTCAAGAACAAAAGCAAACCGAAATACGGAAAAGTTGAGAATGACATTAGAAGAGAAAGAATCATCATGCAACAGCGATTAAAAAAATCCTCGTTACATTATTTGTTTTGCATACGTGGCATACTTAATTTAATGAATTTTCATTAACATTACATAATTTATTTCTTTTTCCTTAAAATCAGTTCTGTTATATTTCACTCAACATTAGCTTATTTTGTTTACTATAAAACATTGAAAATAAATGTTAAACCTGATTTCAGTCCCTTTGTTTTAATCTAAATATAACCCCTCATAACCAATTCATCAAACCCGAAACAGACAACCTCCTCCAGGATGAGCTGTTGGCGGTGACTCTCAGAAATTCTGACCACCACCTCTTTGATATTGTCTGACCAACCATTTTTGCCTTGCCGTCCCCGCTTGCGTCCGCCTTCAATAGTACCTTGCATGATGGTCTTGCAGAGGCTGTATGCCGTCTGACGTGACCAAACCATTTCATATTTTGAGGCTTAATAGTGACAAGAAGAGATTCCTGTCGATCTACAAGACTTTTGACCTTGCTCTGTACATTGTCATTGGTTTTCTGTTTCCAGCAAGAGATGCTGAGGAGTTTTCGCAAGCATTTATTCTAGAACACCTGGAACATTTTTCCTGCCTCAGTCAGGTGTCTCCAAGTCTCATACTCGTAAAGGACGACCAGCGATTTGTATAGATTGAACTTGGTCTTGAAGCTGATGTTGCTCTTCCATGTCCATTGTCTAACCATCTTTGCTGTGGTTGTGGCGACCCATGTGTGGATTTCTGCGTTACAGGTGGCATCTTTTGTCAGCGTTACACCCAAGTATTTAAAGCTGGACACTTCCTCCAGTGATTCGCCGTCCATGGTGACGCTGGCACTGGTGTTGCTTGTGCTATTCACCATTACTTTGTTTAGTTACATACCATATGTGCCGACTCTTTCAACTTTCAAATGATCATCTTTATAAATAAGGCTAAATGTCGTCTGCGTGTCTCTCTCTCTCTCTCTATCTTACACCAGTAAAAGAAAGCAACTAGCATGGTTAACACAAAATGAATGTTTATCAACCATTTATATAAATTCTTTTTTTATAATAATGTTCACTCTGTACAAGGCGCAAGAGTAACTTGAGGTAGAAGATTACAGAGTAAGAGGCACATTTTATGGGGTTATGTAAGAAATATAAGAGTTAAGCTTAGATTTGAACAGGTTAAGATTGTAGCGATCGGGGAAGCATCCTCTTGGGAGTCGGTCCCATAAAGCTGCAGCTTTTGGGAAGAAGCTGTTTGAATGAAACTTACATCTAACCAATGGAATACGAAGGGAATGAAGGTTGCTCGCTACAATTGGTGTGGTATGGCGGATCTTAGCCGTGATGCTTAGAACTTGTGGAACTAAGTAATGTAGTCCTATGGAAATAATGATAGGGTAACTATGATAATGAATTTGATCCTCACCGGGTTCCCTATATTTATGATATTTTGCTAGACTAAGAATAATGAATACATTTTTGTTCTTCTATGTGCCGCGTTCCTTCAGGGCGTCATGCGATCATGGCTCTCAACAACGTCCTATCACTTGTCGCCCTTAGCAGTTTGTCTCCCATTCCTCCAGTTCGGCCGTTCATTCACACAAGCTGGTCAGGTAAGTGGCTCACTGTTTTCCCTTATCTCTCCTTACATAGAAATAACGACAGAGTAGCGAAAAGGCTGGCAACATTTCATTTACGGGAAAAAGATTGTTGGATGGAAAATAACTCCTCACCCAGGGACGACTGACGCTTATGGACGCTATCGAGACTAAAAAGTGAAGACTTGCTCATATATGGCAGCAGTAGGTATTTACCTACGCTCCCGCGTGAAAACAAGATCGTAGTTTTTAATGTGGGCTTTCTGCAAAACCGTAGAAAAATAGCTCAAGCTCCCTCGGCACTCTCCCTTTTGAGGATGCCTCAGGCGCCGGGTAATGACCCCAGTCCCCCTTCCGAAGCAGAGTTGCTGTCTGGGTTTGCGACACTTTGCTGCTGTAGTTAGTTTAAGAAATTCAAAGTTTGGTTAGCGTCTCGAGGTCGATAATCTTACACAAAACGGTGATACGCTTCATGTTCTCACTGCCATCTGCGTTCTTTCAAAGAAAAAAAAGCAGAGATTAAGAGCATAATTAATTTAGCTTGTTAAGTTAACCCTTTTTATCTTGGCATATCTTTTCTTTACTAAGGTCTGATTACAATGAATATATAATTTGGTACAGCATCAGATTTATCAGTCCCCATCTCGTTATCAAGGATTTATGATATTTTATTTACCTTTTAATCTTTGAATTAATTTTAATGAAACACAATCCATGACGGAACTATGCATTCTGGAAGAAAAATATAACATGAAAGTAACTTTTTATTTTATTTTATTGTTTAGACTTAAAGTGTAGAGGATTGTCACCATTATGTAAGGGTGTGTACTACATATATTTAACTTTGGCTAGGAAAAGCGGGATTAGGGACAATGCGTGGACGCAATGCAATTTATATTTGACGTAAAATAGCACATAGTATAAAATGCAAAACAGAATGTAATAATTTCAAAACATAGCGATTGAATTTATTAGTGTTTAGTGTACATGCATAAGCTGAAGGTTTGATAGAGTTATGTCTCTTAGATTTGCAAATATTTGTACCTGAGCTCATAAAGAAGAAGTAATTATTAAACTGTAGTTTAGAAGAATAAAGTTCCTTTAGCATGTTAGGAATTTTGGATTGGTAAAGTTGGTAAGAGTTCAGAAGAGATTTTAAAGTTCGTACTTGCGTGGATGTTGGTAATGGTCTTTAACGTCTGACCGCAAGGTCAAGACGGGAGCTCTTGAAGATTACATCTTGGCAGCAAGGAGAAAGATGAATGAAAAGAAAACACGAGGGAGCTTACACGTGTTTTGTTTATATAAGATCGTGTATCAGATCGAAAACGCGGGAAATTATATTTGCCGCGTGCAGGCGGTTTGATTGGTCAGAACTGACCAGTCAGCGAGCTAGTTTTGAGGAGATCAACCAATGAATATTTGTCGCATGATTTGTATGTACTGTGTGTGATAATTACTACAGGGGAAGAGTGCATTTTCCAATGGGGTGTAACTGGCAAATGTGGACTCTTCCACAAAAGTAACTATAGTTATGCTGACTTATACTGTCATAAATTACTTTTTTATGATTAGAGCAGTTACAAAAAAATGAATAAAAATATGTGATTTAGCAAGAGGGTTAGGGTTAACGTTTTTTACACGTTTACAATGTAAACGTGTACAAAACGTTAACCCTAACCCTCTTGCTAAATCACACAACCTCCAAAAAATTCGGTATACCTAAGGTTTAAATGTATTTTTCATAAAGGAAAAATCCTTTTCGAAGTTTTTCAAACGGCTTCAATTGAAAGCTAAAGGATTAAATTTTCTAATTCCAGAAAAAAATACTGTGGAGTATTTCAAATAGAAATTTGGTTGATTTTAATCGATGCTTCCGAAAAATCAATCAAAGCAGCCATTTTTAACTTTTTTAAAGAAATGTAAATAAACTTATTTTTCGGATTTTAAATTCCCGCTAAAATAAGATATACATTTTTGAAACGATACTTTCGTAAAATTAGCAAATTTAAAGTTAAATTAATCTGTTCTGAAACAAAAATCACTTACTTATAGCATAAAATTTTCTAGACAAACATTACTTGTCATCAGGGTCTTGTTATTTTTACGTCTCCATCGATAATTTGATGGTTGAATATGTTGACAGGTTTAGTACGGTGCATCAAAAATGACATAACGTTTTTTTTTTTATTTTTTCTTATAATAATTTAAAATACTATAAAAATTTCTTACATTATTGAGTTACCTCTATCTCTTTCATTATTTAATAGCTAAGATAATGATAAATAATTTTATTAATTATTAATATTACATTAAGTTATTACATTTTTAATTTAATAACTGAGATAATAACTACTAAAAATATTATTATATTAATAATTAAAATATCTCACTGAGTTATTGTTTAAATTGATAAATGAGATAATTTTATTATCTCAATTTAATTTTTAATTTAATAACTGAGAGTGAGATAAGACCTTTACATGTCAAGGGGCTTTCCCCAAGGAGGAGACAAGCTTTGAAACACGTGACCTTTTAACCATAATGTCACTTATGAGTTATCATACTAAAAAAAAATATAACATTTTGACGCACAAAAAGAATATTTTTAATTATAGTAAAAAGTTTTGGTAGCATTCTTTATATTAAGCTTTTAATTTTCGCTTAGTAAATATAGTCTTCACTTAAAAACTTAATAACCGACCCCACACTCTGAATGATAGAATTTTAAAACATTTTTTAAAATTAAAGGAAAAATGAAAAAAAATGTAAAACTAAAATAAAAATGCAAACAATTCTTGTAAAAATTCTTTATTCATCGAATTTTTTTTTCTTTAGATAATAATGTCCTTAATGTATATTATTTATAAAAGCAAATAAAAGCTTACCTAATTAAATAATTAGATAGTTTTATTGCAGTTTTTATTTTACGATTTGGAGCAGATTTTTTAAAAAAGTTGGCAGTAGTTGTGAAAAAAATTGATGATTTAATTTCTCCAAGGAGTCCTGCTTATAAGTAATATAAAACAATTTGCGAACTCTTTGAAATTCTAGAAAATTTCATAAGATTTATTTATGGGGAGGTGGGGGGTAACAGATGTAAAAAAAATATTTTTACCAAGATTTTCTAAAAATAAAAATTTCAAAAATAAATTAATTCATTTTTGAATAAGTCCTGAAAGTTTCATTAAAATTAGACAATTATTTGATTTTTGCAAGAATTTCCAAATTAATGGGTTTTCCCCCTAAAACTGCAAAACTGATTTTTAGCAATAATTGGAGATACCTATAAGTTTACAATACATAACATATCGGATTAAACATATTGAATGTAATTATGACATTAACGTTACATAACAACGTTCTTAATAAATGAGTTTCATTAATTTTGATGTATAAAATATCGCGTTTGTTCCTATTTTATTTTTTTAATAGTAAACTAAATTAAAATTCAACGTATTTTTTTATCTTTTAGAAAGAAGAACACAAATTACTCTTAAAAATTTAAATTTTATCATTAATGTATTTGTTGTTATGAATAACAATATCGTAATGAAAAATATTAAATTACCTTTATGTAAAAATAATAACATTTTAAAATAAATTTCACAGTGTAAAATAGAATCGAAAAGCGTCCTGGGTAAGACGATAAACTACATCCGTGTCCTGGGTAAGACGATAAACTACGTCCGACAGCAAGGCCTCTGATCAGGAAGTTTTGAGGAGCGTGGAACCACCTCTTAATTGCTGGTGTTCCCAGGTTCACCCTAACCCGGGGTCGTAACACCTGTTAGGGTCCCAGCTATGGGCAAATAGTTAAACCCCAAACTGGGGTCAAAGCACTATGGAAGTGTAAAAATAGGTTTTAATACAATCAATGCATTTTTGTAAAAAATTGTTACCAGCAATGAAATTTTGAAGAAAATAATTAATACCAGCAATACATTAAAAAAAAAATATTACCAGAAATAAAAATCTTGTCGACATTAAATAACCCATTGATAAAACAAAACAAAACTAAACTAAACCCCAAAAATATCTTTGGCATTAAATAAACCTTTGAGGTTTATTTACCTAAAAACAAAGCAAACCAAACCAAACAGAATCGAAGAAAATGTCTTCGGAAGAAAAAAAACTCTTTGGAAAGATTTTGTAACTGATATGTCCCGGAAAGGGATATATTTGTTCGAAGTAGCAAAGTGGTTTTGGACTACTGTAACCGGGTAGGACAATCTAGCAGGTAACCATAATGGACTGGTCCTCGTCGTAGTGGTAGACAATAGGCTTAGGCAATATGCGTAGCCAATAGGCGCCGTCATTGTACCTCCACATCAGTCTGTATTTATGGCTGACACCAGCCAATCATATTACTGTGAGGGGGAACCCAGGTGTATGCATATTCATTACATCAGTAACATTTGTAATAAAATAGATTAGAAAAGAAATAGTATTAATAAATCATTTCTTCAAGTAAAATTAAAATGTTACATTTCGGTATCCGATACACACAGGTTTAGAGGTTTGTTCCTCGTTTTCTGCTTAGGATTGAATTTCCGGTTTCTTCAAATCTGTAATTCTGACGTCACCGCCTGAAATCCGAAATTTTATTCAGTAATTATTTTTTTCCTATTCTAAGAGGAGTAGATAGGTTTGCCTATCGTCCGATTCACACTCCTCCCCTTTTGAATAGGAGTAGAGGTTTATCCGTCGTTTTCTGTTTAGGGTTGGGTTTCTAAAGTCTACTTCAACTCTATATTATAGCAACTCCGCCTGAACATTGAAAGGTTTTTCACTAATTAAAGCTCGACTTATCAAGTCTAGAGTTAGCTGTTATCAAAGAAACTCTTTCTTACGCTCATACAACTCCCCACAGTAACCCTCTGCCTTGAGTGGCTCTTGGGCCTTGTATTGGGTAAATATTAGTAAATATAGATAGATAGATAGATAGATAGATAATTTGATAGCTTTAAGGTACGCTATATTTATGAGTAAAAGTGCTCAATAACAGAGACAGAGCGAATGTAAATATAAAAGTGGACATTGAAGTCAACACCCAGATGCGACAGTCTGTTTCAAGCTAAATGCAATCGTCAGGCCATCGATTGGATTTATTCTCTCTCTCTCTCTCTCTCTCTATATATATATATATATATATATATATATATATAGAATAAATCCCAACGAGCCAGACAAACCTACCTAGGTTTCACCTAAACGGATCTTCAGGATAGACTGGCTCCCCTGAAGATCCGTATAGATTAGGTTTGCCTGGCTCGTTAGGATTTATTCTATATACCGCTCTATTTAGTCTATTGAGCCCTCTACGTTTTCGTTGACTTTTTATACTCGCTTGGTTTTTTTTTTCTTCGAACTAAGGACTTAAGACACTTAACGATTTTTTTTGTTTTTTTTCTGATTTTTTAGTTGGTTTGTTTTTTACATCCAATTTTTTCCTCGGGTACCAATTTGCCCTCAGGTGTCTACAAGTTGAGTCATCGAGGTTTTTAAAAGAGTAAACTAATAATATATATATATATATATATATATATATATATATAATAGCGAAATTTCAAGTGGCTCAACCAAATTTTTTTAATATATCTGGTTATCGCGAGATATTGTATTGTTGGGGTGGATATTTATTATTGTTAATTATTTAAATGAATTGTAGTATAATTTTGGATTTGAATTTAAGCCCAGATTAACATTTAAGTTTGAAAATAAGTTTGGAAATAATAATTACAAATTATAATTTAAAAACAGAAGTTGATGTCATGAAAAGCAAAAAAAACTTTTGTAAATCAAGGGGAGTAACTCTACTGTTTTCATGAAATTCAATAAAGAAATCAATAATATTATTAATATTAATAAACTATGCAGTGATAAAATCAAATTAATATACTAATTAAAATACCTATCAATGAAAATAAAATAAAATGTTAATAAAAATTAAGATGAAACTAAAAATCTTAATTCCCAGTGGAATGATTAATTTTGAGTTCTGGGCGAGAGATGCATGACGACTTAGCCTTTAGTAAAGAACGCCCTGTCATGAGAAGAAGCCTGCAACAGGGACTGGCTAGTCGCTTTAGCAGGTAGATGTGTTTTGTAATGCGGAGCTGGCCATTATATAGCTGAAACATTGTCAGTTATTATTAGTTTTTATCTAGTATTCCCTTCATCTTAATTTTAACCGCTTTTCATTCCATTGACAAATTCTTCGGGGTAAAAGAGTTCGAGTCTTGCTCAGAGCTTATTCTTTACTTCTGATCTGTACTGTTTACTGACTGCAGTAGATTGACGGTCTAAGTATTTGCGATAGTAAGCAATGGAAGTTAAAATGAAAGAAATACTTATAAAAAATGAATAACAGGCCCAAGATCTACTCGAGGAAGAGAGTTTATAGAAATATGTGGCATAGATAACGGTTAACCCTAGACTTGAACAGGTTAAGATTGTTGTGATCGGGGAAGCATCCTCTGAGAAGACGGTTCCGCAAAGTAGCCGCTCGTGGGAAGAAGCTGCTCGAGTGGAACTTTCATCTCACCAACGGAATACGAAGGGAATGTGGATGGTTCGCTACAATGTGCGTGGTATGGTGCGTCTTAGACGTGAAGGTTAGGACTAGTGGAACTAAGGAATGTAGTTCGTCTGAACATTTCCCATAGAAATAAATACATGATAGAAAGAGAGGTTTTTAACCTTTCGTCTTTGAGAAAGGTGAATAGAAGAAAAAATTAATCACCCATTTTTTTTGTTTTAATGGAGAAGCTTTCAAACTCTATCGAGACTGGAAAGCGAAGAAAGGGCAGCTCCTATTCATATATGGCAGAAGTATTACATTTTCAGTCTGATCAGGTTTTGTAAAGTTCGAGGAGAGCAGGAGGAGTCAGATACTTACTGGAGCGGTACAGGGAACCAACATTTTCCAGCATCTTTTGCGGTGGACCGTTTCATTTGAGGCCTGGAGTGGACTCATCTCATAACAGGCGTTCAAGACAATGGGGCCTCCTTGAGAGAACGCCCATTCATCGCCATAGGTGAGGATTTAGACCCTATATAGACCGTATATACGAGTTACACTTTAAGAGTGAGATAAGCTTAAACCCAAGTTTCAAGGCAATGGGGCATCCTTGAGAGAACCTCCATTCATCGCGATAGACGAAGATTTAGACCCTATATGGACCGTATATACGAGTTACACTTTAAGAGTGAGATAAGCTTAAATTGAAGTCTCAAGGCAATGGGGCCTCCTTGAGAGAACACTTGTTCATCGCGACAAGTTAAAATTCAGGATCCGTTCGGTGATGATGGTTGACTTTTGTTTGAATAGTTTCAATTCTTTGTTAAATTTCCATGTCTTCCAGTCATTTTGTAGTTTTCTTTGGAACTCTCTTAAGGTCGTCAATAATGTTGTGCAATAAAATAGATTGCCGGCAAAATGATAGCACTGAAGAACGAATAAATAATACGTGAGTTGCACATTTCCTTACTTAACATTGACTTAATTCAATTCCTGATTTCGTTAATTTCTCTCAGCCAGTGTGATGCATCAAATGAACGTTCTCCTTATATTCTCGTCTGGAATGTTTCAAAGACTGCCCTACTCCTCTTTGGAGCGGTTCTTTATACATATCAATCTGCTCAACGGCTTTTTCCAAGCGTGCACATATCAGTCGCCAAAAAGTGTTCATCTCTCGAGATCACCCCTGACAACGGGTGAATTTCGGATCTCTACCCATCTCATGTCAATCCTGACTTTAACTTGCTTAGTTAATATGTGAAAAAAGTTAGAAATTATTTCGTCATGATACTATAGATGGGAACAATCGTCACTTTCAAAATTCTACTTTTCTTTTCCTTCTTCTCTGGCAAAGTTAAAATATTTATGAAGCTTTTCAGTTTTTAAAAAGTTCGTCTTGTAGATTTTTTTTTTTTTTTTTGATTGGGAAAAGATATCTGATAATTCTTTTCTTTTGAATGACTAAATTTGTGGTCCCGTTCAAAATGCCTTCAGGTGGAGTAACACAGTTTGCTCAGGTAAAATAGAATGATGTATTATGACATGTTTCTAATTTGTATTTAGATACATTGTATTTATTTTCATTTTTTCTACTTGAATCGTTTACCTATATTGCATATGCTCCATTATTGTACATAATTACGTTACTACAAAATTTGTATTTTATATGAGTACTACTTTATGAAAATTGAGATGTAATAGAAGTGAAGGCCCCGTATATAGATTCGGGTGGGGTCTCACGTGACTTTTGCACCGGCCCTGATCAGAAGTTATGAGAGCCATGCCTGCTTTAGCGTCAAGACATTGGATCTTTTCTGTTAATTCACCCCAAATGATGTAAATATTAATTCACACTAAGAAATTATAAATTTTAAATTAAAGTTTTGTTTTTGTTTTTAATTAAATCTTTGACAAACTTTTGAAATTATAAATTTTAAAGCAAAATTTGTTTAGCTTGCCTCGTAACAACACCAACCCTCAGAATAAAACATTACCAAAAACCAAGGAGTTATTCACATTTCGTAAGTGATTATATTCGAGGTACTTACAAAGAATTTTTTACAATTGAAAAAAAAGAAAATTGTTTTTTATCGGGGTGAGCGCGAACGTAGACCCCGCGTTTAGAAATAGCGTATCCAAGTCGCCCACATTTAGGGCGATTGCAAAGTTCAACCCAACTGGAATGTAAAGGAAGGATCTTGTACTGGAAGAATTTGATGTGAATTTTAGTAAATATAAATTCTTTCCGTTTTGGGACCGAATTAATATTTTGGGATGGATTAAGATCCAAGATTTTTTTTTTCAAGATTTTTTATCATTATTATTATTATTATTATTATTATTATTATTATTATTATTATTATTCCAACAACACCGTCAACAACCACAAGAGTTTATAGAAGTGCTAAGTAATCCGAAGCTTATAAGTGGACACTGCCTCAAACTTTTAACATTTTAGAGGTGCCAAAATTTCTTGAATAGAGAATCCGTCACAATAGTCGCCGTCGATGTTGCTACGAAGTTGATTTACTTTTAGATGAGGCAGATATGATGCCGTAGAATGTAAGTCAAGCTTTTTGCCAATGCCTTGGGAGGAGCAATGCCATTTCCACTGCGTTCTGAACAGGTGCTGTTTTTATTAGCTAACACGAGAGATAAATGATGTTGGCAAATCTATTGGTTTAAATATTTGTCCTGGTTAGAACAACACTCCCGAAATAATCCTGAAATTGATAACAGTGCTAGCAGCACACGAGTTGGCTGATTGTATTACTGATAGACTAACGCCTCATTTACGAGGAATGTCCGAAAAGTAAAGCACCCATACTTATTTATCCAATATGTTTATATTACGATACAAATTTTGCATATGTTAGCAGTAGTCCATGTTACTTTCCAATCTTATGACGTTAATAATTTCGCTTCATGCATCGCTACACATGCTTCTTGTTTATTACGCGTTCGCCAAATACAGCAACAAGTTCACAGGAAATTTCTGTTGGATTACTGCAAAATTCTTATTCCACCTCGGACTTCTATGTTTATCCAGTTTTATGATGGCAGTCTCAGATTAATGGTTAAATGTGGCTCTGAGCAAGTGAAGTCTGTGAGCGTTGGCGAAAACCATTGTTCCTCGAACCTTGTGGACTGACGTTACATAATTAAAAGCAAAGGGCTGTACGAAATAGCAGAAACCATATCACTTGAAGACTTTCAAACAAAAACAACAAAAATGGATATCACATGTAACTAGAAGGGAAAATAATGATATAATCGAGATGTTGACAATGCACACCACTTCAAACAAAAGGTTAGGAAGGAAACCTCCATCAATACTGAAAAGAGTGATAACAGCTATGGGGGCTTGAGAATGGAAAATAATGATATAATCAAGATGTTATCCTTCAAACATTAAAGGAAACTCCTTCAAATAAAAGGTTAGGAAGTAAAGAAAACCTCCATCAATAAAAACTGGAAAAAAGAAAGTGATAACAGCTACTGGACTTGAAAGAGAAAATAATGACATAATCAAGATGTTGATATTCACACTTCTTCAAACAAAAGGTTAGGAAGGAAACCCCATCATTACTGGAAAGAGTGATAACAGCTACTGGACTTGATAAAGCTATTTTACAGAAAAAAATTATAAGAAAATTTTTATAAATTTCAAATAACAGAAACACTGGCGGCTCGATCAATAAATACCGAAGTTTTTATTTGAAACATGCTAATATTCCATTACCAATTCAAAGGACAATCAAAACTGCTGAGTTGAAAAACATTGTTCCTTACTATTTCCACTTTTCAGAGACACAGTGAAAAGGTAAGTATGTAAAATGCTACTTGCCAAAATTTTCCCTGCATATTTCGATTTGGTATTGCTCTCCTCAGCCATCAGTGGGCACACATCAAGAGCAGAAGTTGCGATAATAGAGCAATCGATAAACAAACAACAGATTTTTGAATTTAATATATCAGATGAACAATTTACAATTGTATTTTTTAAATAATGAATATATTTTTTGAGGTTAGAAAATAAATGATCTGAAGATATAATTAGGAGTTATTAATTACGCCCTTTTGCTTCCTTATTTCATGAAATAAACATTTATTTTGTCAGATGAATTCTCATGTGAAAAAGTTAAATACTGTGAAAAGGAAAGGAAAAATGAAGCTTCCTGATACAAAGATCATCGGCTGAATTGTAACAATGAAAACAACAAAAATGAAGATGTCGGTCCCAATATTTTTTTTTCAAAAAAAAATTTCAAAATTTCTCCAGACAGACAGAGTGAGAGGATATTATTGATATTTGTAGTACGTTGTCTGCCAATTAAAACTATTTCATTGTCATCCAAAAATATAAATATAAATATTCCCTACTTTTAAGCATTTTTCTCTTGAAATTTATTTGACTCTCAAAATAGTAAGTTTTTGAAAATTTCCGAAATGTGAAGAGAATTTTACATTTAATGCTTAAAAGCAGATATTTCAAATTTCTTCATAACAATGTTTCAGTGCAAACGACTTTTACAAAACAGTGTCAATTTCGAAACTTTTGATCATGTCTGTGGCTTAAAAATGACTGAAATTCTGAAGATATACAGAAGCGTGTTGAATTTAGAATTTCTGATGATTTCCGTGTAGCGAAATTGTCTGTTAAATGAACGGCTAAATGTTTGAATACTTTTAAACAGTATCGAATAAAAACTTTCAAATTAATTAAGCATTTTAATGACCAGTGATAGTCTTTTGGACTTGTCATTGTTGATTAAATCTGGTGACACCGTATGAACCACGCATCAGCAATGGCAACACTTGGATTTTCCCGGACCGAAAAAATTCAGAAAAAAAAAAGTCGGTAGAAAATTTCATAATCGGATTTTTTTAGCATCAAAAAATTATTCTAATGGAGGAATATCTCAGAATTGTCAAATAATTAATGTGGAATATTTTACGAACCTGTAGCGATTACAAGAAGCGTTGAGGGGGGCCACCAGCAAATGCAGTGAAATCTGTTCTCTTTATACTGGACAAGTTACCTGATCACAGATGATTACATATATCTATAATAACCATTCTCACCGTGGATATAACAATCAATTTATTCATATAACGGATAAAAACAAACGTTCTGAGAATACGGCACCATTGTCTCTATTCATTGAATGTCCCCTATCACCAGCTGATGTGATGAATCAATGACGACTTTTAGTAAAATTACTATTCATTTTTTTCTTCTCTCACCCAAAACAACACATTTTTAACATTCTGTTAAACAAAGTCATTTGAAAATCATGACTAGGAAGATGGCAATCGTTATCGTCGCAAATCTCCGGAAGTACCTAATTTCTTTTGACCGTCAATTTAATTTCCTAAGACGGATAAACAGATATTTCAATTAACCTTGACCCGATTGTATAATAACAGACAGATTCAAAATAGATGATTGCTGAGTCAGAAGAAAATCTACTTAGAATGACATTTCAGACGGAATATTATTGATTCATCGTTTGTTTCTTCTTTCTCCTATAGAACATTTTCCATCAGCATTAAGGAATCCAATATTCGAGGAAATTTCAGGATATATTTATCGGTCTGTGATAAATATGCCATTATTAATTAAATTTACCTTCAAATATCTGTTATTATAGATGAATTTACAAAATATATTTGTTAAAATTAATTATGAAACTCTGAGGTTATTCCTATATATATATATATATATATATATATAATATATATATATATATATATATATATATATATATATATATAAATAAAATAATTATAGATATTTATTGTTTTAATTTCTGATTTAATGTCCATGATTTGCAAGAAAGATTTAATCTCAAAAGAAATTAGGTTATTGCTAATTGAGTAATAGAAACACAACATTGAGGATTATGAAAAATTTGAAAGATCAGAACATAAAAAATGAAATAGGAAATATTATTTGAAAGCCAAGAACAAGAAAAATAAACAACTTTAAGAATGGCACACAAATATACTTGGGGAAAGTTTAGTAAAAACAAAAATGGAATTCATCAACAATACGTTATTTGAAGAAGGTGATGTTGCAATTTAAATATCAAGGAAGATGGAGCATGTCTAAATAACTGAATTCAATTTCTCTTAATGTAAAAAGAACAAGGAAAACATTTAAGTTTAGTGGCAAAAACATGAATTCTGATATCTCAACAGTAATTTTAATGATTAATATAAAGCTATATTAGATGGAACCGAAGGCTACTCTGGTTTCAGTCTTTCATGGATTGATTGATTAATTTGATTTTTTATGTCTTGCCAAGCCTTGGTAGGTTATTTAAAAGCCAGAAACATATTTGGTTTGAAAATTATATTAACCCTTTAAGCCCTGTGTTCCTGAACAATTTTAATCCTTCTGCCTCTGAGCTCCTGAGTCAAAATTCGCAAATAATTGGTATGTAATGTTTCATGGTAGATTTAAAAATAGTTAGTGGTTTACCACCGTTTAACCAATGGCTGGACATTAAGTCATTTTTTCTCTACCCCAGTAAAGCGGTGTTCAGAGTTCAAAGTGTTAATAATATTTGAAAATAATGTTTTTCTAGATGCTCATCTACTATTTAACCCATAGCTAGGAGGGAAAATGGATTCATATCTTTTCCAAGGAATTATTTGCGTTTAAGCGAATATAACGAACCCGACTTGAATTCGAACTCAGCTCACCGACTTCTCATCTACTTAGCCGCTATCCATTACATTATCCAAACATTAACCGAGTTTTCATGAAAATAGTCTACCAAAACAATTTGAAAACAACAGCGTCAAGTTGCATTCGTGTTTTCTAGTTTTTCTAAACAATAAAATTTTAATACCTGTCAAAATTGATTAGTGTCAAGAGAAATATAAATTCTTGATCCTTTCTGAAAATACAATTGAATGGCACAAACTTGAATTTAACGAGTTTATTTTGCAAGACAATTCTCATTCTCCAAAGATGACGATAGTCTACCTTATTAAAAAAAAGGTTTCAAAAGATATTAAATTGATGAAATCGCACCGAGTATCTCTAGATATTAATCAATAAAAATGTGTGAATGAAAACTAAATTTCTATGAAACTGATGTAAATAACGTTGTAGTAACACTATAGAAAAGTTAACAAAATCAATGGTAAAAGATTGAATAAAGGTATAGAATGCCATCATGCCCATATGCGCAATAAGTGAATAATAATTTACTCAGAGATATAGGATATTGTGTAGAGAAAATACATTTCTCTGGTCTTTGTACTTCGATTTATTTATAAATAAATTTTTGTTGCACCGTTGCAGCGCTGCTCTTAGTTGGGACAAATCAACGGAAATAAAATTTGCTTTAAGTAAAATGACGAGTTTAAGAAATGAATGACTATTCAACAAGGTGATATATTTTATATATTTTGTTTTTATAAAACTGAATGAGAAGAAAGAAAAATACACAGTATGCAGGCAAAAGAAAGAAAATATCGAAAGTTTTGAATTATGGGTGAGAATTCGTGTGTGTGTGTGTGGGTACAGTTCAGTCAGAGGAAATATATCACTATTGTCAGGAATAAGGTCCCGTTGGAGTTACTTCTACCGCATGGTAGAAAAGAAAAAAGAGAAAGAGACAGAGGACGAGAAGTGTTCCGTTTTTATAGCTACTTGACAGTACTTTCTAATGACTGCAAAACTGGTAAAACTATGCGTGGATAACTATCACATAGGTACCTCCGTTTATTTCTTGAAAATCTAATATAGCATAACAAGAATGGTCTGAAAATTAACAAAAAAATTTTTTTCATGATAAAAGTATATTTCATTATTGAGAAGAAACACTAAAAGTATTTTTTTGAGTAATTTTGAAATTTTTACTCATTCTTAGCATTTCCGAAATTTAGTTAAAAAAAACTTGTTTACAAAATAACGAAC
>CAHIKZ030002338.1:0-42500 GCA_903632075.3 Acanthosepion pharaonis
TCCAAATGCAAATTACACGTAGAGGCGAACATTTGTGACATTTTAGAACATTTACGTAAAGCTTTTTTTGGAAAAAAGTAACATAATTTGATATATCATTTCTCTATTTTATTGATGTCACAGTTACCATTAATTCGCATAGTATTCTATTTGGAATTCACCTTTTTAATCTTGGAAAGTGTGGGGATGATATCCTGGTAGCGAAAAGGGGAAATCGGGTAAAATAGGTTGAACTAGACGATCTCTGTTGTAGAGTGTAACTGACATGTAGTTTAATACATGTAATGTGATAAATGCATTAAAAATACAATATTTATCGAAGGAGAAAAATAGTTCAAATGGCGACACCTTGATTTATGGCATCAGTCAGACGCGCAAATTCTAATTATGAGTAATTATTTGTTTTAGAGTTGAAAGACTTAGCAACAGGACCGATAATGAGTATAAAGTTATATCCCGTTTAATTTAACGTGATTGAAGCGTTCCGAGCGAGTCACTTGCGATAGCTCAGTTGGTAGAGCGGTGGACTGTATTTTGTTGTTGTTATCCTTAGGTCGATGGTTCGAATCCTTCCGGCGAGAGTTTTGTTATAAAATAAAATAAGAGATATCTCGGTTGATTTGCAGGCAAATAAACTAACATACTCAAGAGCGAGAGCCGGATGTGAACGGGACAAGTCCCCGTCACAAAATGACCATTATGGTCGTTTGTGCATGGGTCCTACGCACGAGTTCCGGTCGAAAAATAAAATAATATTTCAAAGTGTTTCTATTTTTCGACCAATAAAAATGCTTCCCTCCTAATTATACTCGCGTCGTTTTTCGAGCCTATTAAGCCATAAAAAACGCCATAAAAAGGGTCACACAGGGGAAGTACTAGCAGTCAAGAGGAGGCCAGGGAAGAGATCTGTCACGGTCAGTTCGGGAAGTCAGCTGCAGTCAGCAGGAGGAGCGCCACGCCAACCAGTGAGAACTACTCTGAGAGATCAACCCAGATCGGGAGCCGGCTTATGCACTATGCCACAAGGTAGCTGTCCCAAACCCACACGTTCCTATTGAAATAAGTCACGTAAATCTATTTCTGCTGTTGTCGTATTTCTTTCTTGCAACCATACGCTTGTCTATAAGAGTTTCATATTTTTTTCTTTTAACTGTTCTATCTATAGAGATAATCCTTTCTTTCTTTTTATATCGCGATAGATTAAACACCCCTAATCAGGTATATTACATTTTCTATTATGTGAATTATATTTTATGAAAAGTGATGGAGTTGTCCAGTTCGCAATGAGATTTCGTTATAATTTTATCCTGTCACTGTTGATTGACCCATTGATTCATTTTCTACGGTTTATCAACCCTTTGCAAGTTATTTAAAGCCAGAAAATATTTTTAGTTAGAATGTTTAATTATTTGTTTCAGTTTTTTTTTTTTTTTTTTTTTTTTGCCGGGGAAAGAATAATAATGATTTACTGATAAAAGTTTTACTAATTAACCCATCGCAGTGGGGGATAGGTGGATTCATACCTTTACCAAAGGTATTTGCACGTAAATGAACAAAACAGACCGAGCTGGAATTGGATCTTGGCTCTCCAGATAAAAATTCTAAGTTATTATCATTACACCACCCGCACATCCAAGCTACAGACCCTGGTATTCACAAGCGGTCACCCATTTAAGTACTCGTCCTTGCTTAACTTATGTGATCTTACGGGAACCGATGTTTCAACATGATACGACCATGAGCCCGATCTTCACACGGAAGCCAAAACAAAATATACCCATCTCATACAACATAACTTATAAATTATATTAATTATTCAATCTGTATTTTTTTTTTTTTAGAGTAAATTACATTAATCTCGATTGGGTATCACCGGATAAAAGCATATTTTATATTGCCTTCCGATGGGTGGATCAATATAGACGCAATAGTCAGTCCTTACGATTGCATCTAGAATGAAGCAGACTGTCACCTCTAAATGTTGTCTTCTGTGTTCACTTTTTATATTTACACAAGCTCTATCTCTGATATTGAGCACTTTATCCCATAAATATAGCATACATTAAGAATATATTTCTTCATATATATATATATATATATATATATATATATATATATATATATATATATCATATTTCATATTGGATTCCGTTGGTGGGATCAATTTATATATATATATACATATATATATATATATATATATATATATATATATATATATATATATATATAGTATATTTTATATTCTGCTTCCGTTGGGTTTTTTTTTTATATATTTATAAAATATATATATATATATATATATATATATATATATATATATATATATATATATATATATATATATATATTAGGTTGGTGCAGAATAATGTCGTTTTTTGACGTTAAGTTGAACGTCAAAAACGACATTATTTTACTAACTAATAAATATATAATATATATATATATATATATATATATATATATATATATATATATATATATATATATATATATCCGTATAGGTAATACGGATTATCAAACTTTTCATTAAGTCATGAGATTATGGATATATATATATATATATATATATATATATATATATATATATATATATTACATCCTCCTTGGGATTATCCATACGGATTACCAAACTTTTTCATTATCTCTGGATTAAATTGAATTAATAATTGAGCTCGTTTGACATTGAGCTCTGGATTACATCCTGCTTGCGATTATCCATACGTATTACCAAACTTTTCATTACTAAACTATATATATATATATATATATATATATATATGAGGCAAACAGATGTCTAGTCACACTGATGAGCTATGATACAGAGAAGCACTTTGTCTGTAGATGACTATATATATATATATATATATATATATATATATATATATATATATATATATATATATGCGTGTGCGAGTGTGTAACATTTTATACATATATATAGTGATTTTTATATATATATATATATATATATATATTAATTTATTTAGATATGGTTAAGGTCAGATGTGGCTTTCAGTTCTGATTCTATAACTCGATCGAAAAATCAGTTCGAAAAGAATTGTTATGTGTAAGTCTTAAAAATAGTAAAAGTAACGCTTCTAATTCGTCTCGCGTGATTTTGTACTTTATGTTTTTGCTTTAATGGATTTTTTTTTCGATTATCAATTTTGATTTGAAGCACCGAAGAAAATAACTGCCTACGATGACGTGCTAAAAAGGTGGCCATAACCCCGATCGAATCATTGTCTGACATCTAGGCTAATTCCTCACCTTGATACGCTATCTTTTCCAATTGTAGTTGACTTATGTCCAATTTGTATGTCTTGCAAAAAAATTGTCTCTACTTTTCAATGGCGAATATTGACTTGAATTAAAAGCAGACATGGTAATAGCAAGAACTAAGAAAAAAGTGTTCCGTTGTAGAATAGTTTCTGAGCCAGAAATAAACCCTTATTTTCTAGTTTTTCATATTCATATTAAGGAAGTCAAAACAAAATATGCTAATCACACGCGTCTTCCTCAAATTTAAAATTAAAATCAAATGAGTGGATACGTTCGCACATCCTCCCCGGTCTTTTGAACGTGAGAAGAGGTTTATCCCTCGTTCTTTAGGTTTGGGTTTCCGGTTCCTTCTAAAATCCTTTCATTCTCTTTCACTCGCAATTGCACCCCCACCGAGTTTTAATCGTATTATCGGCTCTCGTGGGGTGATAATGAGATAATAAAAAGGTTTTAGAATGAAACGGAAACACAATCCTGAATAGGAAACAAGGGATAAACTTCTCCTCAAAAAGTTGGGGAGGAATGTGAACCGGGCGATAGGAGAACTTATCTATTTCCATTGAGACGAACAGAATGAAGAATAAATAGTAAATAAAATGTCAGGCTTCAGGTGGAGACATTCGAAGTTGAAGCAGACTTTAGATGGAACTAGAGACACAATACTTGTTGTAGAGTAGTTTTCACAGTGCAGGCTTTATTTCACTAAGTCGGACCTAAAAAAGGTTCGACGTTAGGAAGACAGAAAATAAAGATTTAATGACTTCTCCCAATCTAGTTGTGATGATTGATTCTTCAATGTCCGACATCGACTGATTTTCTGCTCAACACCAGGAATTTATCTTTTTCACCCACGGCAAAAGAATTGGCACAAGGCCGGTTTTAATGTGGGGTATTTTTTATATTTTTTTCGGCCAAAAATATCTTTTGAAGCCGAAAACGGGTTCAGGCCCCTGTTTCCCTTGACGAAATGTTTTGCCCTTCGGCAAACGTTAGGTTCCTCTCTGTCTATAAGAGAGTTTACAGGATGCAGTCAAAGATTTATTTTATGAGACACCACGCATTATTTATCTTTTAAACGCAAAAAGAAATGGCACAAGGCCTTTTTTTATCATTTTTGAGCCTGTAGGCTCGGGAAAAAATATTCCTCTTTGAAGCCGATTAAAATTGTCCACCTCCCCGGACGAAACCTTGCCCTTCGGCAAAGCCTCGTCGGGTTCCTGCTTACGCAGAGAGTTCGACAGAGGCGTGTGCAGTCAAAGAACTCGGGACGCCACTGAGTGTTTAACTGGCCACGGAAAAGAATATGGCACAAGGCCGGTTTGCGTGGGTTTTCTGAGCCCGTAGGCTCGGCAAAAAAATAGGCTTTTTTGATTAGACGGGTTCAAAAGTTCTATTCCCCGGACGAAACCTTGCCCTTCGGCAAAGCTTAGGTTCCTTTGTTAACGCAGAGAGGTCGATAGGAGGCGTGCGCAGTCAAAGACCGCGGGACGCCACTGAGCTCAACTGGCCAGGTTAATCTTACAAACTTATTATCTATGGGAGTTCATTATTACAATAGAATAGGTAATGTTCTGTTATAACAATGTAAACAGGAAAAAGACTTGTTCAAAAGACTAGGGAGGATTATCATAGACAGCAGATGAACGTAGACTTGAAGAGGTTAAAACTGGATTGATTGGGAAAGCATCCTCTCGGGAGTCTGCTTCAGAAAGTAAATATTTGGGGGAATAAATTGTGTGAGTGGAACTTCCTCCTTATCAATGGAATACTAAAGGAAATGAGGATGAGATGTTTACTTGTCAGAGCGTGTCTTAGGTGTGAAACTTGAACTCGTCGAAATACAGAATGTCGCTTATCTGAACATTTACATTTAGTTACGAGTGGCCACTCATCACTGGATAGGTGTTGTACAGCGGAAAATTATATATCTAAAAAAAAAAAAAAATTCCGCGTATAAGACGACCTTTAAATCCCTAAAATCACCCTTGAAAATTGGGGGTCGTCTTATACGACAATTCTAAAAAAGAAACCTTAAATTCTGAGCGATGTTTGTCGGTAGGCTAACTTCGGCCTCAGTGCGATAACCTTACCAAATAAACTGATAATAAAACTAGTAAAACCATTTCTGTCTTATATATTACAGGCATAACTTCATAACAAATTGCCTATTTGAAGAATAGTTCCATATCAATGATATCAACTTGTATCCATAAACTGTGAAAATGTAAACATCAAGTTTTTTTTCTAGAAGCAATACAGGTGTTCGACTTTTTGGCTACTTAAATAACTTTCAATATATACCTCGCCATAATGCATAATGCTTAAAATATTATACACTTTAGATATATTTGTCTGATAAGTCAAGATTTTAACGAATAACATTAAATGTTCAAACTTATCTTTCTGACTCGGAGTTTCATAGATATATTATCCAATATTCAGGAGACAAAAATTGAATTTATTTGCATTTATCATATATCATCTGGTTACACTACTCCCCCACCCCGCGTTTATTGAACAGGAGTAGAGGTTTATCCCTAATTTCCCGTTTAAAATCGGGTTTCCGGTCCCTTCCAAAGTCTTTTCATTCGCTTTCACTCCTAGTAGCCCTTACATCTTAGTTGCCTTGCTTGGATTTAATTGATAAAATAAATTTCTCTTAAAAGGCGTCAACTTTTTATGGCAACTAATTTTAAATCTGTTCTTTTATTAAAGACCTTATTGCATGACTTTATCTAATTTGAAATCGATCGGTTACACGTATTAGGAAATAAAAAAGCATATTTTTGCGTATAAGACGACCTTTAAATCCCCACCACCACAAAAAATTGGAGGTCGTCTTATACTGTCAGTTATGTGCCATGCGTGATACACGCTTAGGCGACCATATATCTTTTGGTACATGACTGACGAGGCAGATTTTTTTCCTGCGGTAGGTTGCCATTTCTTTCTGCGATAGACCAGTTGTCATCCAAGTCTATAGAACCTGGTCTGTCCTGCTATTTAACTATAGCTGAGGAGAGAAGACGAGGATTTATACCTTTCCCAAGTGTATTAGCACGTAGGTGAATGTAATGGATCCGACTGGAATTCGAACTCGGGTCAATCTGAGCCGCTGTCCATTACTCCAACGTCTTATATTACAATACTAAAAAAGAAACCTTAATTTTTGAATAATATTTGTCGGTAGGCTAACATCGGCCTTAGTGTGATAACCATTAACGTACATGAAAAGATTCAGATTATCAAATAAACTGATAATAACAGTAATAAAACTATTTCTACCTTATATATTACTTCATAATAAATTGCCTATTCGAAGAATAATTTCATATCAATGAAATCAACTTGTATCCATTCAACTCAGCTGAGAAAATGTAAACATCGAGTTATGGCTGCGTTCAGATCAATGGAATGTACGTCTTATACTTCGAGTATACTTTATAGATTTTTTACTTCGTCTTATCTAAAAATCGCCTTCTACGCGGAAATATACGCTATGTTCATTTTAGTAGAATTCTATAAAAATATGGTATCATATATCCTTTAAAGTTTAATATCTGATTTAACCTACCCTCTCACACATACACTTTTCACAACTGAAACAGTTATCACCCACCACACTTTTAATTTTATTTTGTGGCGGTTGGATGGGACACAAGTCTTCGATACAGAAGTTCAAATAAGCAAATTTATAAAATCGATATTATTAATGTTGCTTATTCGCTAATACAGAAGTAAAAACAGGATTACAGAATTTTAACTTTACAATCTACGTGATAAATCCGTTGAAAATTCATTTCTCGGAAGCAGAAACCAATCAGTTCATATTACGGAACTTAGCTTTTCGACATCAATAGAGTGACAAGATAGCAGGTGGCACATTGGCCCGCAAACAGGTATTAAACGACGGAAGTTAACAACAAGCAAACCGATGGCTTGAGTGATTAAATATATGGACAATTTTATTTTCGTTGAAGAAAATACATAGTTAAAAATAAGGTTGTAGCTTCAGGCTATGAAACGACCAATAGTTCGTGTGTTCAAAATGATTTGTTGCAAGTGAATCTGCAAAGTTTCGAAGTGTGTGTGTGTGTGTTTTTTTTTTTTGGCTATGAGACGACCAATACTTCGTGTGTTTAAAATTGTTTGTCGCAAGTGAATGTTTTTGTGGCTATGAAGCGACCAATAGTTCGATGTGTTTTGTTGCAAGTGAATCTGCAAAGACCTTTTTTTTCTTGCAAGTCAGTCTGCAAAGTTAGAAATGATATGTACGCCAATATGTGTGTGTTTGTGAAGCACAAGCAAATGAAACATGCATGTGACTGCTGACTTACCTGCGTGTGATAGCGGTAATTTCAAAACACAGCGGACAAAAGAAGGGGAGACAAAAGACTTACTTTCGTCGTAGCGTTGTATGTAGAAAAATCATCGCTGTCTTTCGATATCCCTCCTTCACTCACTGTGTCGTTGCAGATCTGGTCGTTGATTGTCCCGTTTCTGATCTAGTCCTGACAATCCCTTCCAGATCTCTCACGTGACTGTTAAGAACAAGCCATTTTTATGGCTATGGCAAGTCAGTGACCGGCTCGCAAATATTATCTGAATTTTGCGCGGGAACGCACTCCGTAATCAAAGCTCTGACCTTTTTCTAGTTCATTTTGAGTTCAACTCGTGGGCGTCGTAGAGAGCACATCACGTGAATTGTCATATATAATCAGGTTCCAGAAACCGATTATTTCGTTTTCGAAATCCATCTCGCGAGATACTGTCTTCCTTTTTTTGTGGTTCTTTAGGTAGAGCAATGTTTTCTAACTCTACTGCTACCCACCGGGTGATCTTTATTAACGACAATACGGTGGAGAAAACAGGGGGTTATGATCCCTACAAAATCATTGGCAAACGTCTAGATTAGCTCACAACGTTTATACACGATATTATAGAAGAGAAGTTGACATACGTTTTAATAATTTTATTTCTGAAAAAAAAAAAATCACCGCAAATTACCTACTCCATAGTTACCGTAAATTTGACTGTATAATCCATAAAACGCATATTGCCTGTAAGTAAAAATACAGGCATCGTAATAGCTACAACTAAGAAAAACGTTTTAAAATAGACACTGTGGCCAAAATATTTTTTTTACCATTTTTTCATTATTATTCCTTTTCTACGATTTATTAACTCTTTCAGGCTATTTAAAGAAAGAAAATGATTCTTGATTGTGAGATACTTTTTTAAAAAAATAGTAATGAGTTAGTGATACAAGTCTTACTAATTAAGCCTTAGTGTAGAAGAGGTGGAGTCGACACTCAAGATGCCTAGGATCAGAGCGTAGTAATTATTCTAGCAGTAGCAGCAGCCAACCAGCCTACAGTTCCAGCCAGGCATCAGCAGCATCAACCCGAGCTACAACCAGCCGGCCTGCAGCTCCAGCCGGCCATCAGCAGCTCCAGCCCCAGCTCCAGCCAGCCATACTCGCCAACAGCAACGGTATGCCTTTCTCACGGATATTTGCGCGTATGGATATATAATGACCATAACTAGAATTGGAACTCGTCTCTCTGATTAACGATTCCGAGCCATTATCCAT
Source organism: Acanthosepion pharaonis (assembly GCA_903632075.3). NCBI lineage: Eukaryota > Metazoa > Mollusca > Cephalopoda > Sepiida > Sepiidae > Acanthosepion > Acanthosepion pharaonis. The sequence continues at coordinate 8,879 of CAHIKZ030002338.1, forward strand.
TACACCACCCGTACACCCAAGTTTACAGCACCTTTTTTTTCCAAATGATCACCCATCTAGTTACTACTAGACATAAAGTTCATTAGCTTCGATGATAGTCCGGGAACCGATGTTTCAACGTGATACGGACCATTGTTAATATTACTGCAGATAAAGTACACCAGATCACGCATGACAATTATTATTTCCTTTTTTTACATTAATTTAATAAAAGTTAATAATGGCGTCCAGTTTGCAATTAAATTCCTTGTAATTTGATCACGTTACGAAAACCAAAACAAAATATTTCCATACTACGTGACTTCATTTAATCGTTCAAAAATGATTTTTAGTAATCTGGAGTATTTTTCCATATGCTATTATTAATTAATCACGCCAGATTACGATATTTCGAAAAAAAAATTGTTTTTAATTTTACCAAATCACGTAGCATGTTTATGTTTTGGTTTCGTTTCGTTTCGTTTCGTTTCGTTTGATTTATTTTACGGCATATCTACCTCAATGGGTTATTTAATGTCGTTAAGATTTTTATTACTGGGAATATTTTTAATCTATCTATCTCATTATATATTGGTTTGATTTGTTTTGTTTTACGGCATATCAACCTCAATGGGCTATTTAATGCCGACAAGATTTTATTGCTGGAAATTTTTTTTAATCTGTCTATTTCATCATATATTGTCTTGGATTGATTTGTCTTACGGCATATCAACCTGAAAGGGTTATTTAATGCTGACAAGATATTTATTGCTGGTAATATTTTTAATCTATCTATTTCAATATATATTGGTTTGGTTTGGTTTGTTTTACGATATATCAACCTCAATGGGTTATTTATTGCCGACAAGATTTTTACGTTAGGTTTGTGAATCAAAGATTGAAAAGATAGCAATCTTTTCGAAGTTTGATTTTTTTCTACCAACATTTATATATGGTTTGGTTTGTTTTACGGCATGTCAACCTCAATTGGTTATTTAAGGCCGACAAGATTTTTATTGCTGCGATTATTTTTTTTCCAAAAATGTATTTGCGGTAAAAATGTTTCCAGAAAGTATTGCTGGTATTAAAACCTATTTTTATACTTTCATAATGTTCTGACCCCTTTTGGGAGGGTTAACTATTTCCTCAGAGCTAGTACCCTGACAGGTGCTACCACTCCGGGTCAGGATGGACCTGGGAACACTAGCGTTTAAAAGGTGGTACACGCTACTCAAAGCATCCTCATAAGAGACCTTGTTGTCGGATATAGCTTATATTCTTACCCAGGACGCGGATGTAGTTTATCGTCTTACGCAGGACGGTAGTATATTTTGTTTGGGCTTGCGAAGTTGGATTAATTTACTATTGATTTATATAGAAGAAAATTTAAGATTGTAAAACTTTTTTTTAGATAATAATGCTGATATTTCATACATTCCTCAAGGCTATCTGCGCGTAAATGAATATAACGAACCGAACTTGAAATGGAACCCGGTACTCCGATTAACAATTCCGTGCCATTATCCATTACACCATCAGCATATCCAAGCTTACATCACTTTTTATTTCAAAGCAGTCACCCATTTCGACGCTGTTTATCTTTGGTGATCATACGGGAACCAATGTTTCAACATGATACGGACCATTTTTTTTAATATTACTATAGATAAAGTACTCCAAATTACGTATGGCAATTCTTATTAATATATGTATATATATTTTGGCTTGCTTAGTGGGCAGTTAATTTACAATGTGTGTGTGTGTGTGTGTGTGTGTGTGTGTGTGTGTAAATATGTAGAAAAATAGGGAAGAAGACATTCGGTAAATAATCCGGGGTTCTTTAGTATTTTTGTTTTTATTTTAAAGAAGCAGACATTTTTAAAAGCGAAGCAAACGGTTTTGTCCCCTCTCCGCTCTTCAGGCCTCTACGGGGAGATATTTTAGATTAAAATAACAGGAAAATATGTAATGAAGAGGGAAAAATATGAACACAAATAGCTAGCGACAAATAACAGCGAGCCCCAGCAAACATCCACGCTGTTTACTGAGGGACCCGATATAAAATGACTCCAGCACCTTGAGATGAAATAGAGAGTGTGACCGGGACACAACAGTGAACCAGTCAGCACTAAAATTATCAGCACACCCTCTGTTATTTAAAAGGTGCTCGTATATGGAGGAACCATAGGTATTTGGGACAAGTTTATTCAAAGATAAGGTGTGATTTCTGATCTTAGTCGGAACATGTTTGATTCTCATGATATGTCTTTGTGTTCATTTTTTCCTCTTCATTACACATTTTCCTGTTATTTTAATCTAAGTTAAATCTCCCGTAGAAGCCTGAAGAGCGGGAGCGAAAACCGGTTGCTTCTATTAAAAAAAATGTCATGTAATGTTAAGCTAAAACTTTTCATTTCTTTAATTAGATTTTACCTTTTAAATATTTAATATATATATATATATATTATATATATATATATATATATATATATATATATATATATATATATATATATATATATATATATATAGTCGTCTCTCCCGTCGAGACTCGACGTATGAGGTTCAAGCAGATCAGTTTCCAGGAAACCGACAACCTGACACCGGCGCATGAGATTTGATTATAGTGGTGAAGGTTTCGTGCAGGACCATCCACACTTTTTGAAGGGACGAATACAGAGACCTGGTGTATCGAGTGCCACAAGTTTCCTAAACGACCCTCCGCAGGTTTTTAATTCAGAGTTGACCTTCTCCTAGGCCAGTTGCCTATAGAACCCAGTCTGTCCTGCTATTTTACCCATAGCTGGAGGGAGAGGAAGAGGATTCATACCTTTCCCAAGGGTATTAGCACGTAAGTGAATGTAATTGTTTCGACTGGAATTCGAACTCGGCTCTGCGATTCCTCAATCCAAGCCGCTATGAGGATGTGTATATATATATATATATATATATATATATATATATATATATATATATATATATATATATATATATACAGACGTGTAATGTTAAATTTAACAGACAATAAATGTCTATTATGTCTTATCAGGAGCCGTCCATGATTCGTATATTGGCTCTAATTCCAGATGAAATTAAAGACAAAAACTGTCCAACGTTTGGATATTTCTTTATTGATTATTCATCGATCTAAACATTCGGCTCACATAAGCCGTCATCAGAGTGGTTCTTTGGCTTCTACGACAGAGATGCTCATTGTCAAAGATGACATCCTGCTTTGTTTACATAGATGTTTGCTCTGCGACGATAGCAGACACATGTCGTAAATTCATAATGCTGATTTATGACGTCATACATGACCATGTGAAAGAAACATGCTATTAACAGAACCATGTGTTTAAATGCATTGTAATATGTTATGACTTATTTAAAATGAGTGGATTGCTTTGTTTTAATCTCGATGGCTTCCAATACCTAAAGGTAATTTTTACTGTGTGTATGTGTGAGTATTGTTGTGTTATCAACTAATATATGCCTAATATTATGCACATGACTATGTTTTTCTAAGAAATGTTGTGTAACGGAACCGAGACCAGAAAGGTTACAGGTGAGTCCACGGGAGAAGGTGGTGGTAGTAAAACCAATATATGTTGTATTATTGTTATAAGCGATACAATCTCTGAACGGGCATGTAAATTGATACACTATATTGTTTGTTTTTTTTTGTTTGTTTGTTTCTTTCTTTTTTTGTAGAACATTTAGTTGTGTGGTTGAAGGTTTATTAGAGACTATGGGGTCAATTGTTTTAATTTTTTATATGTGAGGAACTTGTTTTTATTATTAATGGGTTTAACATTTCTACCTGTTATGTTTTTTGAATGTTGTTCATCCTGTTTATATTTATTATGCATTTGGTAACGATGATATAAGTTAATACTATTGTGTTTATCTTGGCATGCATCGTTATGGTGACAATTATTATTAATATTATCAATAGTATTAGTTGTTTTATTAGGTTTATTGAAGTACATTCTAATTTGTTGCTCAATGACGGAATTATGGAATACATTATTAACGATTGCTTTTGATATTGCGTAATTCTTTACAGAATATGGATTTGGCAGAAGATATCATTAGTGAGCGTTGTATTAAGTTTTTTTTTTATAATAGCTAACTTATATCATTGGGGGCATTTACTATTATAATTAAGAAGACATTAGTGAATGCTAGTGAGTTTTCTATATAGAGAAGTAGTAAATTAATGTGTGCTGGAATCAATAAGTACATCGAGGAAGTTTTATTATTAATGTTGAGTTCTAGCGAAAATTTGAGGACAGAGTGTCTTTCTAATTTGTTTTTAAGTTCAGTAATTTGATCAATATTTTTAGATACAGTGTGACCCGGATATAAGAGACCCGGATATAAGAGAAACCCGGATATAAGAGAGATTTTCTCTGGTCCCAAATTAGAGCCTGTGTTAATGTATATAAAATAGACCAAACCCGGATATAAGAGAAACCCGGATATAAGAGAAACCCGGATAAAAGAGACTTTTCTCCGGTCCTGACAACTCTCTTACATCCGGGTTACACTGTATAATGAAAATGTCATCTCTGTATCTTTATACATATATATGTATGTACGTATATATAGGGACCAACTAGTCACACACACACACACACACACACACACATATATATATATATATATATATATATATATATATATATATATATATATATGTATGTGTGTATGTATAAATATATATATATATATATATATATATATATATATATATATATATATATATATATATATATATAATTTGTCACTGTATTCGACGGCGGCTTGTGTTTCCCTATGTGCTCAGGCACATTTTGTATTTCTTCAAACCCAAATACTGCAACTCTGTTAAATAGACTTATTGTTTTGGAAAACGGTTTCTGGACAATTTGAACAAGTGACTTCAATTTTTGCTGATGCACAGCTATCGACTATATCCAGGGGTATCGTTCAGTTGTGATAGGTCAAACTGTCGTATGGTTTTCAGGCACTTTCCAAATGTGCCGCACGCTGGGATTGACCCTATCCAGTCCTATAGCACCAGTAAGTCTCTTTCCCGCCTTCCTGACAAAACAGTCATGCTGAGATTCGAACAAAAATTACCCGGCCCGGTTCGGGTTCCCCACGTTAAAAACCGAATACACACACACACACACACACACACACACACACACACACACACACACACACACACACACACACACTCTCTCTATTTCTCTCTCTCTCTATATATATATATATATATATATATATATATATATATATATATATATATATATTACAGAAATAACAGTTATTTCTGAAGAAAGATCGAGGTCGGTCTGAAATATCAAATATATATAAATAAATACTTTCATAAAAAAACATTATTATTTTTTTTTAATTTGCAATTTTTTTCTATATTAAGAAAAAGAATATATATATTATATTATATATATATATATATATATATATATATATATATATATTATAAATTTTTAACGTGAGGAACCTGAACTGAGTTCGTACACTCGGGCCAACAACATAAATTCCCTGAGACCCAGCACTGACCCTTTCTTTGTGCAATGAGAAGGTGCAGTCTCCGAAATCTGTTCCCCAGGGCTGGGCAACTCAGTGTGATTTTCCTCAGTTGCGCCACTGTCCTCCGACGAAGCCGCAACTGTGTCACACTCTGCCTGAAGATAAAGACACAGCTGAGAGATGATAGATAAATAAAACGTACCGGCATAAGCTTGGGTAAAACTAATACCTGAACATTGGGTGTTTCGTTTAAGGGAAGAGCTGTAGCGCCTTAGTGGAACTGAACTAAAGAAGAACTTACGGATTGAGTCGGGGAACATGAATAGTTTTGGAAAATATACTTTCTGGAGGTATTATTAATCGGCAGCAGGTAAAACATTCACCACTTTTTCATATTTGAAATCAAAACAAGAAATATCAGATAAAAAGAAAATAAAGGATCAGAAACCTTTAAAATGTACCATCTGATTTATCTCCCATTGCACGAACACATTTAACATCAAATTTAGCTCTCATCGCCTACCGCTGTTGGCGCCATGTTTGAATAGACTTTTTCTGCTTATGTGCCATGTCATTTCAGGACGTAGGCGATCATGGCTCTCCACCTCCCTGTATTCCTCAACAAGTTCCTTCCCTCTGCTTCAAACAACAGACCATGTTCTGTCATCCACTCGATTAAGGCCGCTAGGCATGCTATGTGTTGTTTTCCCTTGTCTCTCATTCCCTCTATTCGACCCGTGAGTATCATATTCTCCAGGCTCTCCTTCCTCATTAAGTGTTTCAGCTGCCTCTTCTTGTTGTTAAGTATAAGTCTCCTTCTTGTTTGCATCCTCTCTAAGATCTCATCGTTGCTCACACGCTCAGTCCATGATATCCTTAGCATCCTTCTGTAGAACCACATCTCCGTCGACTAGAGTCTTTTCTTCATCTTTGAGGAAATCGTCCAACATTCGCTGCCATAAAGAAGGACAGATGCCACGTAACAGTTCAGTATTCTTTTCTTTGTTACCAAAGAAATCCTCCTCTCTCGCAATACTCTTCCCAGTTATAACTTCTTTTCTTTTTATGTTCCATGTCCTTTCAGGATGTAGGCGATCATGGCTCTCCACCTCCCTCTATTCCTTGCAGCACTCAAGAAATCCTCCCCTTTGCTACCTCCCCCAGATCACGTTCTGTCATCTACCTGCTCAAGTATGTCAGGTATGTCACACGCTGCTTTCCCTTGTCTCTCATTCCCTCTATTCGACCCGTGTGTATCAGATTCTCCAGGCCTTCCTTCCTCATTATATGTCCAAGAAACTTGAGCTGCCTCTTCCTGATGTTAAGTATAAGCCTCCTCCTTGTTTGCATCCTCTCTAAGATCTCATAGTTGCTCACACACTCGAGCCATGATATCCTTAGCATCCTTCTGTAGAACCACATCTTCGTCGCCTCGTGTCTCTTCTTCTCTGGGGAAATCGTTCAACATTCGCTGACATAAAGAAGGACAGATGTCATGTAACAGCTCAGTATTCTTTTCTTTGTTACCAAAGAAATCCGCCTGTGTCGTAATACTGTGCTCAGCTTTTGGAATGTGTCCTTGGCCATTCCAATACGTCTACGGATCTCAATGTCGCAATTATCGGCCTCTGTAAAGACGCTTCCCAGGTATTTAAACATCTGCGTCGTAGACGACACAATACTGATAGCAGACACGGAAGAGAAATTACAAAATCTCCTAAACAGAAGGTATGCATTAAAAGATTTGAGATGATAAAAGGACTAAGCATGAATTACAAGAAGACAGAATGCATGACCATCAGTAAAAAGATAAGCCCGAAATGCGATTTGCAGGCCGAGAACACTAGAATCAAGCAGACGCAGAAGTTTAAAGATATTTTCTGGAAGCTAAGCAAAGTATTAAGAAACAGCAAAAGTCAGAAAGGAAGGAGAGAGAGTACTAAAAATCTGAAGAGTTGAAAGTTGTTGATACGTAGACGACATTGTACTGATAGCAGACACGGAAGGGAAATTACAAAATCTCCTAGAGAAAGCAGCGACGGAGAGTGAGATGAAAGGACTGAGCGTAAACTACAAGAAAACAGAATACATGGAAGAGCACAAAATGCGATTTGAAGGTCGGGAACATTAGAATCAAGGAGACGCAGAAGTTTAAATATCTGGAAAGCTTCTTGACAGAGGGCGGCAAGTGCAACACTGAGATCCGTTGACATATTGGGATGGCCAAGGACACATTTCAAAAGCTGAGTAGAATACTGCGAGACAGGAGGATTTCTTTGGTAACAAAGAAAAGAATACGGAGGTGTTACGTGACATCTGTTCTTATTGACGGCAGCGAATGTTGGACGATTTCCTCAAAGATGAAGAAGAGACTCGAGGCGACGGACATACGGTTCTACAGAAGGATGCTAAGGATATCATTGACTGAGCGTGTGAGCAACGATGGGGTCTTAGAGAGGTTACAAACAAGGAGAAGGTTTATACTTAACATCAGAAAGAGGAAGCTGAAGTTTCTGGGACACATAATGAGGAAGGAGGGCTTGGAGAGTCTGATATTCACGGGACGAATAGAGGGAAAGAGGGACAAGGGAAATCATACATACATATATGTACATAAAAAAAATACGTATATATATACATACATATATATATATACATACATACATATATATATATATATATATATATATATATATATATATATATATATATATATATATATATATATATATATATAAGAAAAAATTTTGAAAAAAACAAACAAAAAATCAAGATTATTAAAACCGAAACGAAATGTCGACGTCGACGTTTCTTTTTTTAACCATTTAAGGATTTTTTTTTTTTTTTCAAAATTTTTCTTCATTCTGTCGGATTTATATCCATTTACACTTGCTTATATATATATATATATATACATATACATATATATATATATATATATATATATGTGTGTGTGTGTGTGTATGTATTTGTGTTTCGTAGTATAAAAGTCTCTCGTAAGAAACTAGTTTCCCTACGCTCGTCACAAGTGCCATGAGCTTCAAAGTCTTTGACCAAGTTGAAAATCTCACTCCTCTTTGGAAATGTGTTGAAATTGAAATTCCTTTTGTATCTTGCTCGAACAATCTTGAAAGACTTACTTTCGTCATATGTCTACACACAAAAGATCTTCATCGTCCAAGGCATGATGTCGTTATATTTGATTGAATAAATCAAAAGGTAAAGTGATAAAGCAAAAGGTAAACCAGATAAATTGAACATGAAGATCTGAGAGCATGCATTTTTGTTTCACCAATTATGAAGCACCCTGTACACTGACCGAGGATTGATAAAAAAAACTTGTGACATCCTGAATATGTGTTCAATTTACTGAACATTAAATTTACAAGTAATCTAGCTAGATTAAACTAAAAGGCGTTTTTAGATATTTAGTCATGAAGCTTAGTTCGTTAAGATACGCAGACGACATTGTACTGATAGCAGACACGGAAGAGAAATTACAAAATCTCCTACAGAAGGTAGCGACGGAAAGTAAGAAGAAAGGACTAAACATAAACTACAAGAGTGTCAGTTTAGTGCGTCGTAAATATAGAGGTGTTTCATTAGCTTCTCTGTATAAACTCTCCACTGGGGATGTTATAAAAGGGCTTGATGATAGGTTGTATTGAGAATTTTTAGTACGACTGTCTGGCCGCCAACTAGCGTAATCCAGTTTTGAGCGAAATAGTGACCTGCATAACTTGATTAATGGTAATCGATCTGATCCTCATTCAGTATGGGCCACTATACGCAGGAGTTGTAGGGTTTTGCAACATTTTGTTTTTAAATATTTTAGATGGGGAATGAACATTATTTTTTATTTTTTATCAAAGATAATGTCTAGAAACCTGTGTTGTTCCACTACTGGGATTTCTGTTTCGTATAATTTTAGAAAAGTGTCATTGTGCAATTTTCTTAATTTTCAGATATGTAAACATTTGGTTTTCGTTTTGAAAAATGTAAGTTCATTTTCACTGGTCAATTTGAGTATGTTATTGAGACATTGTTAGATTTTTTTTTTCATTGGTATTCATATGTTGAAATCTTAGAAAATCGTCGACATATAGAGAGCATCTCAGTCCTGTGCTTAGGGTTTTAACTTTGGAGTTAATTTTGACGCAAAAAAAATCACTGAAATGATTCTTTATGGAATCCCTTCTACTTGACCTTACAGTTCCGATACCATATTTCCTATACGGACTTGAATCCCCCGGTCTTTCAGGAAATGCTTTATGAAGTGAATCAGTTTTCACTATTTACATTATTCGGACTATCGTCTTCGTCTTTGTTGCCATATTTATAACAACGTTTCGGTCGTTGTATGCTCCGGACTTCTTCAGGTGATTGGATGTCAGTTATCAGTTATCTCCTGTTAATTCCCCTCTTCAAGTTCTCCACTGCCTTAACCAGGTATTGAACTCACAACTCTTTGGGTCCCTTATATAATACCTAATCTCAAAAATATAAACAGATACTGAATCAGTCTTCCTTTTAGACCCATTTCATGCAAATCTTTCAAGATACCAAATTTGGATGTTGTATCGTATGCCTTTTCTAAGTCAAAAAAATTGCCGTGAAACGTTCTTTCTTAATGAAGGCTTCCCTTAGAAAGGTTTCGAGGCATACTAATTGATACGTGGTACTACTTTTTTTCCCGAAAAACACATTGGTAGTCACTGATTTGTTTTCAGGTCAAAAACTAAACTACTCTTTATTAATCACCATAGAGATCCTTCCCTGCCCCCCATTAGAATGTCTCATAGTCAACTTCTTCAGAGCAACTCCCTGCATCTTCTCGGTCTCACGTTGACTGCTGACCTGAGATGGAACAAATACATTGAGTCAATTGCTTCTTCTACCGCGAGGAAAGTTGTCTCTCTGTACCGCGCCAGGATATTTTTCTCCCCGGAATCGATACTTCAAATATACAAATCAACCATTCGCCCTTGCATGGAGTATTGTTGCCATATATGGTCTGGGGCACCTTCTGTTCACCTCGGAATTCTTGACAGGATCCAGAGACGGATATGTAATGTAATTGGCCCTGATCTTTATCACCTTGCTTAAGGAATGTTTCCTGAAGGCAACTACCAGTGACAGGTCTGTTATTAACAGAAGCAATTCATTTATATTTGTCTTTATTTCAAGGCAGTTCCATTGAATTATCTTATGGATGGATATTTAAATGTTTTCAGCCTTTACCTTATGTGGTTTTGATTTCTTTTTTCCTAGTTTTTCATTTTGAAGGTTTTAGTCGTTCGAGGATTCTGGCTTTCCACCTCCATCTTTTTTTAGTTCGTCAAATCGTTTTTGCGTAGGAATTTGATCGTTGTGGATTTCCGGATTTTGTTTGGTTGATTCTGTTCTTTTGGGAGATAAGCTTTTCATTTTGTCTTGCTTAGGTGGCCGGATAGGAGATCACTGTGACCTTTGTTTACTATGACATTTGGTATTTTTGGTAGAATTGATTTGTATTTAAGCTGTCGTTTTTCTATTTGTTATTTATTTTTTTAATTTATTTGTTATTAATTTCTGGGAAACGTAAAGAGGAAGGAATGCTTGGAAAGTCACAGGACGGATGGAGGAAAAGACGGACAGGAGAAAGCAACGCGTGATATACTTAATGGGCTTGGGCAAATGGATGGCAGAACAGGATTTGGGAGAACTAACAAAAAGAAAAAAAAACATTAAGCGCTACAAGAGACGGGAGAGTGTGAAGAGCCATGGTCTCCTACTCCCAGAAGAAACACGACATATAAAAAAAAAGAAGAAGAAGAAGAAGATGAAGAAGAAAGTCAATATTATCAACTTCAACCAATTGACTTATGATTCTGTCACTAAAATGTTTTTATTTTAATAACAATCAATTCAAAAATAAAACACGGATTTCGATGAACAATTTACTCATTAAAACAAATTACTTCTGAGACCCTTCTAGGATTAGGGGCCCTAAAGCTTATAAAGAAGAAGAAGAAGAAGAAGAAGAAGAAGAAGAAGAAGAAGAAGAAGAAGAAGAAAGTCAATATTATCAACTTCAACCAATTGACTTATGATTCTATCACTAAAATAGTTTTATTTTAATAACAATCAATTCAAAAATAAAACATGGATTTCGATGAACAATTCACTCATTAAAACAAATTACTTCCGCGGCCCTTCTAGGATCAGGGGCCCTAAAGCTTAAGCTTCATTAGTTTTATAGTAGATTCGCCTCTGGTGGCGGACTAGCCACGGTGTCAGCGTACCCGATGTCAAGTGGGTTCCTGATCGATTGACCTTTGTTTGGTAGGAGATTCCGTATTTTTGGTAGAATTGGTTTCTGTTTGACCTGTCGTTTTTCTATTTGTTTATTCTTTATATATTATTTCGGTTTTTTCATTGTCCTTTTGCGGTTCAGGGCCAGTCATTTGTTTCCAAATGTACAAACTTCTCAATGAGGGCTCTGTATTTGTCTTATTTTCTGTTATTCTGCATAGGAAGTACCTTTCATGTAACCTTCTACTACTTGCCTTGGGTCTAAAAATGAGATTTTTCTTTTATATTTTTACTTCGAAAATTTCCCTTTTCTTTTTCCAGAAATTTTTTTTCTTAAGTGTGCTCGATGGTTTTCCTGACAATTAGCACATCATATTTCATCGTGGCATTCGACTTGAGGATGGTCTGAAGCCCTTTGTCCACATTTTTCCACATGTTGGGAGACTGCTGCAATTATCACTATGATATCCAAATTTTTGGCATCTAAAGCACTATGATGTCTAAATTTTTGGCATCTTGTCTTCCTAAGGCAGATATAATTTCCTCAGATGTGGCCAGAGAGAACTCTAATGATTCCCTTAGAAGTACTCAGTCTTGAATGAGAGAAGGTTTTAATTTTGATATTATGAAAGGTCTTCATCTTTATTATATCTTCTGTGTGTTTCCTATGTTACACCTTAATCAGTAAATTGTCATCTCTCAACTTTCTAACTGTTTTAAGGTTAATCCTACAGGATAGTACCATTTTAATCAAGAAAGAGAAAATTTTTGCCAGCAGTGTTTCTTTTAGGGATGTGACCACAAAAATCTTGTAAATTCCGTATTAATTTCTTTGCCAGAACCAGAGTTTGGAAAAATATATTTTGGGATTTTTATTTTGATTATTCATATTTTTTTGTGTATCAAGATTCACTTTTTGTACGCAACACTCACCTGAGAGTCATGGGGGAAACCCAGTCGCCTTGACAGATCAGAGCTACACAAACCAATGTACCAGTATTCCAAAGAGAATCTGGGTACCTGTTAGTCCATTTGTTGCACTTCCTGAATACTTTTGGCTACGGTGTTAGCTTGCCCGATGGCAAGTGGGTTCCTGATCGAGTGTCTTCCTATAACATATAAGGAATCAATATAAAAACAAACACAGACAACTACTTTAGTAATAAAAATGAATAATCACTTTATAAAGTCATCTGCACACAATCAGTTACTCAAATCCAATGTGAGAAGACGAAGTGAGAAGTACAGTCAATTTAAATGTGTAGGAAAGATAACGGTTAAGCCTCTATTTGAAGAGATCAAGGGCAAGTTTGTACCTTCGTGACCGCAAAGAAACGTAGTGTCAAAAGGACGGTGTTTCCCTTAACACCTCTATTATTTTAACTACCTTCACTCCTCGGCAATCTTTATTGCTTCAAAAAGCGATGATTAGAATTTTAATAAAACCTGAACATATAATAAAAGTGAATTTATACATTTTATTTGTTCTTGCGAATTGATAACAAGAATAATAAACGCTATAAACGCAACCTAATTTTTAGGATCATTACAATAGGGTTTTTCTGCGAGTACCTTTTTTTAAGGCTTCAGACGCCAAATTTTGATGTTAAGTCCATTCAGACTCATTATTCATTTTACGCAGTTCAGCAAATGGTTTTATTAAGCCGCTGTATTTTGGTAGGTATCTATTATAAAGATTAAACAATCCTAAAAAGGGATTCTAATACTTTTTTATTAGTAGGTATAGGTACCTCTGAAATTTTCTTAATTAACTTTGGATCTAGTGAAATACAGTCTTTTGAAATTTGTTATCCTAAATATGATATTGTATCACAATCCAATTCACATGTGTCTATGTTTATCAGCCCAGTATTTTTTTTAACTTAACACATGATTTCTTTTTTGTCTTAATTGGTCTTTAGCCGTGACACTGTGGCAAATAACATCTTAATAAAATTTACTATTTTTGACAATGAACACGTTTTCCATTGTTCTCTGAAAATTGGCACTTGCCGTTTTCGCCCCAAAAGGCATTATCGTCCGTCCTAATAACTCTATGATGGTGTTTATTTTTGCCAATTTCTTTGATTTTATCATAGACAGATTTTTAAATTAATTTTTGCAAAAATTAAAGGTCAAATAAGTTGTGATAGCGGTTTCGATATTGGCAACAGGAAACGAATTCGTGCATATTTTATGACCTGCGCTTATATTAAAATCACCACATGTTCTTAAGTCGCCATCTAATTAATGCAAAACTACCATGGGAGAGGCCCATTTACTGCCACACGGGGGAATGTGCTTCAAAATTCTCTCTTCTACCATTTTCTTTAACTTGGGAACCACTAGAAGAGGAATAGGTAATTTATGAGATTCAAAATAAAATGGGGTACTATTTTCATTTAATTGTATGCTTGCTTTATACCCCTTTAACACTCCCGTTTTTACTTTTTCTGATTTTACACTAATGATTAATTTCGACGTATTCCACCTTTAGAACATTTATACCTAGGAGTCCATGAATTTATTTACATTCGACTATTGTAATGGAAATAATTTCAAATCGCTCACATGTTTCAAAAGGTCCATTGAAATATCCAATTTTTTTTTTAATAAAAGATTTATCGAATTGTCTCAATTTTTCTCAATTTCGGTTTACTAATTTATTTCCAGAAATTAATTTCGCGTATCCACTTGCACTGGAAACGACATGCCATTTCATTTAATTATTTCAAAAGAATTTTTTTTCCTTGGGTCTTTGTATTGAAAAAACGCCATCAGTTATTTTTTTTCCAATTTTTCTATTTTCTTTTTAACTTTACATACAGACTGAAAATGATCTCTTCTGCACATATGGCACATGCACTTTTTCCGTCAATTTCATGTTCACGCTTACGGTATTTGCATTTCTTGCGTTTCGTTTTTATACAGTAAGTTTCAACCTTGTCCTCAGTAGAATTATATATTTTTTGTTATATAGGAATAAAGTGTCGCTGCCGACACTTGAATTTGAACATAGATCGCCGGAGAGTAAACATAGACGATCCCATTATTGGATTAAGTGGATCAAGTAACCATAGAGGAAACGCATATACAGTAGCGGCCATAATATAAGGAACGGAAACAACAAAGACATAAATATGTGTATTACTTAAAAAGTAATGCATGATTAGCAATGAAATTTTTACCGAATAAAGATTAGGGTGTAATGCATTAATATTATACAAAGTTACAAAAATTTACATAATAGATTTTTTAAAATAAAGATTAAATGGAACAAAGGAAAGAAGCTACTGGACAAAAGTTAAGGAACGATGTTAATAATTTGCATAAACTTTTAATTTACATTGTTAAAAACTTGATGGAGCTTTTCAACAATAAGTAAAAGTTCATTTATCATTAGCACTTTATTTTTAAGCAATATGGCAAATTCTACACGCAAAACGCTCTCTTTTGAAGAAAAGAAAAAACATTATCGCTAACTATCAAGAAAAAAAATCAATTTCAGAAATTTCTGATATTGTTCATAGGTCTAAAAGTGACGTTCATCGTGTAATTAGCAGGTATAAAACCGATAAAACGTTAGATGCAAAAGCAAAAACCGGCAGACCTCCAAAGACATCGCAAAGAGAAGATCGAAGAATTATTTTCTACAAAAACCGTTCTGAAACTGCTACATCAATTGCCCATAAATCTAATGAAGAGACAGATAATAAGATCTCAAGGAAAATGGTTGCTCGCAGGTTAAAAAATGCGGGATTGCATGCTCGTATTCCAGCTTCGAAGACTCCCATTTCAAAGCGAAACCAAAGGGCACGCCTGGAGTATGCGAGAGAACATGTTGTTTGGACAGACGCACAGTTTACTATATTTGGTTCTGAGGGCAAAACTTACGTACGCCGTAGAACAGGTGAAAGACTGTCTTCTCAATGTGTCAAGAAAACCGTTAATTTTGGTGGCGGCAGTGTGATGGTGTCGGGGAGTGATTTCATCTGCAGGAGTTGGCCCTATCATCCGCGTACATGGCAATATCAATGCTGAGATTTACAAAAGGCTTCTTCAGCAGCATGTTATACCAAGATTACACCATAATCTTTATGAATCTCCTATTTTCATGTAGGACAATGCACCTTGCCGCAATGCTCAGAAGGTTATGGTTTATTTGAAGAAGAAGGAATCGCCCTAATGAAGTGGCCAGCCCAAAGCTCCGACCTGAATCCAATAGAAAATGTTTGGAAAATAATTGGAGAAAGGGCTCAGAAAAGAAACCCGAAAAACCAGGATCACCTATGGGCGTTATTGAAAGACGAATGGGAGGGAATTACTGCTGATTTTTGCTAGAAATTAATTAGATCATGTGGTCGACGATGCAGAGAATCATTGAAAATAATGGGACGTTTACCAAATATTAAATTTTGTTGATATTTTGTTCACAATCAAGTATTAACAAGATCTTAAGTTCCTTAACTTTTGTCCAGTAGCTTATTTGCTTTGTTCCATTTAATCTTTATTTTAAAAAAAATCTATAATGTAAATTTTTGTAACTTTGTATAATATTTATGCATTACACCCTAATCTTTGTTCGGTAAAAATTTCATTGCTAATCATGCATTACTTTTTAAGTAATACACATATTTATGTCTTTGTTCTTTCCGTTCATAATATTATGGCCGCTACTGTATGTAGGAAGTAGCTAACGACTAAACATTCCTAGTCTATCCTCTATTACTATTCTGATCGTTATTTCTAGTCTATCCTCTATTACTATACAGACGGCTATTCTCTACTCTATTCACTATACTATTCCTCTATTCAGATCACTATACGGATTATAGTTCGAGCGAGTATTATCGAACAAGTACTATTAGTGTGAGAGATATTCGAAGGCGTCTGACACTAGTATTGTTCAACGGCGTTACTATAGTTGTATCTGCGATTACAAAGTCTCTGCTACAATGAGACTTACGAAAGTGACAACGAGTATTCTTTAGCATTACGAAAGTGGCAACGAGCATTCGTTGACATCACACAGTTTTTAATCAATTCCAACTTTTGTATAACTTCCACACATGCCGTTAGAGAGAAATTATTCAATTATAATTATTCCAATATATTACTTTTATGATATATATCAGCCATATCTTCAATCTACTATAATTTAATTAATTTGTCCTTTATAGTCAACTTTTAAGTTCCCGGTTTCTCAAATTCACAGGATCTGCTAGCTTCTTTTAATCTGTAAAGATAGTTATTTGTTTCATTTCTTTTTTTTTCTGTTTAATGGACAGAAATTTGGTTCATTCCGTCTTGATCATTTTCTTTTTATGTCGCAAATTTCTTTTTATCATTTTTGAACTTTCGGTGAAATTCAAATTCCCTAAGTGTTTGGGGTATGCCATAACAGAAATTTTCATTATAGCATCACAACCTGTCGAATCTAGGAAGAGTTCGATTATTCCATTTTCTATCTCTCTTGCCTTAGTGTCTGTTATATACCGTACCTATGAACATTAATGAGTATGTTCCAATCCTCATAAATACGTTGGACACTATTCTAAGTGGGGATAATATGGTGTCTAAGTAGTCCATCACTAGCGGTGGTTTACCTACTTCACGCCGCTGGCAAGTATTGTATTTTGTTTATTTTATAATGATTACCATTTCATTTCCAAACTCCGTTTTGGTTATTCCTCATTCAATAACCCTTTCTAGGTTACAACACTGTCTTTCTTTTTAAGTTCTAGCTTGTGCAGCAAAACACCGGACCCAAATCTCGACAAATTCTGGTTCGTCCAACAGACTTAAATATCCTATCAGCGACTCCATATTTTTGTATAGTGTTGTTTTATGTCACATGATCAATAGTCATCTTTTCTCTCGTCTGGCTCTTTACTCTATACTTCCGTTTTCCTATAACCAAGAAATGGAAACAGTAAAAATCCTATTTGCCGATTCCATTACAAAACCAAATTTTCAAAACTCATTTTGATTCTGATAATTTATTTTAGTTCAAATATTTTTTTTTTATTTCCGCATGATTTCTGTTCGAGTTATAAAATGAAACTCTTTCTCGAAGTTTAAACCCTGAATGCGGATATTAAATAACAGTATCGAATGAATTATTTAATTATTAAATTTGACCGAGATTTTAAATTAGACTTTCTCGATAGGCCATCAGATCACCTTTCTCCGAATAACAACCCTCGCCTCAAAAAAATCTTATTAAGTCGCCCGCTTTGCCAACTAAGCTATCACAAACAAACAAGATAACAACATTTGAATATTTAATTACAACTGAAGACATTACAAAGTTTGTCATTATCTCTTTGAACTGACGTTTACGTGGTACGCTCAAGAAAAAGTACGAGCATTTAATCGCCTACCAAGTAGCATTTTGTTTTAAAATGAAACAGTTGAATTAAATTTCTTAAACAACAATAAAAAAAATTAATATCACGCTTGAATCTTCTCTTTCTATGTGCCTTCAGGGCGTTAATAGGTTGATAGTGGGCTTAGCTGTATATCAACATCTCTATGGGTTATTTAATGCCAAAATCTAAATTTTTTTTACGCAATTTTATGCCTTCAACTACAGATATTTTGTACATAATTTTATATGTTCGGGTTAAACGTATGTTTTATAGATATATAGTTTGTAGATGATAAATGTATTAATGATAACTTTTTTTAAAAATGTATTGCTGTTAATTTCATGAAAAAATGTATTGTTGGTAATTTATTATAAAAATGTATTACTTGTACTTTTACTATAAAATTGTATTTTTATACGTTTTAGTGTTCTATTGATTGTTATTTTACTATAAAAATGTATTGTTGCTAATCTTAGTATAAAATGTATTGCTGATAATTTTACTATAAAATGTATTGCTTTTCATTTTACTATAAAATGTATTGTTGTTAATTTACTATAAAATGTATTGTTAATTTACTATAAAAAACATTGCTACTAATTTTACTGTAAAAATGTATTGTTGCTAATCTACTATAAAATGTATTGTTGCTAATTTTAACATAAAATGTATTGTTACTAATTTTACTATAAAATGTATTGTTGCTAATTCCACTATAAAAATGTATCGTTACTAATTTTACTATAAATAGTATTGTTGCTAATTTTTCTGGAAAAATATAGTGTTGCTAATTTACTATAAAATATATTGCTGTTAATTTTACTATAGAATATACTGCTGGTAATTTTACTAGGAAAATGTATTGTCTTTAATTTTACTATAAAAACATACTGTTGATTTTTCTTTGGGTGTTCACTATTTGCCCATAGATGTGACCCCCTAACAGGTGCTACCGCCCAGGGTCACAGTGGACCTGGGAACAATCTCAGTTCAGAGGTGGTTCCATGTCCCTCAAAGCCTCCCATCTCCTGATCCATAGGTCTTGCCGCCAAATACAGTTTATCGTCATACGTTAGGTAGCTTAGCCTTTATTTTCATCTCTCCCTCTTGCCTTCAATATGTACTCTGAGTGTCAATGTTTTCAAGCCCTCTTTCCTCGAAGTTTAGATGTGGCACAAGGCCGAAAGTATGGAGCACCTATCTGATGTTAAATACGTGTCCATTTTGTTTCCATTTTCTCTAAAACATTGTAATTGGTCACATGTTCGGTGCATGGTATCCTCAGCATCTTTCAGTAGGACCACAGTTGCCTTAAGTCTCTTTTTCATATGTGAGTAGATTGTCCAGCATTCACTGTCATATAGGTGGACTGATATTACGTAACAGTTTAGTACCATTTTCTTCGTTTGTAACATAATTTTCCTGTTTCTTAATATTTGCTTAGCTTTAAGAAGGCATCTTTCGGTATGCCAATGCTCCTTTGAATTTCGGTATTGCACTTTCAGTCTTTTGTTTAAGCAATTCTCAGAAATTTAAATTGTTGTATTTGCCTGATTTTGGCATCTCCATTTTGTAATGTGCGTGTTGGGCTGCCCCTTTTGCTGACAACCATATATTCTGCCATGTTTCTGTTGATATTTAGTCCTTTCTTCTCGCTTTCAAAAAAGGATAAAAATAATAAAGAAATAGCTATATTTATGAAATCCATAGGATCAGATTGGCAATAATTTCAGGAAAAAGTGGTAGTCTTTTGGGGAAGAAATATGATGAATACGCTGGTGTCATTTTTAACTTTATTACCAATCATTCATATAAATATAGCAAGTGAGTTTATAGGCATAATGGTAGAAATTGTAGCTTTAGAAGTCTTTTAACAATTGGCTTATTCGTTCGCACTTGAAGCGAGAAGAGATAGCAAAACCTACTTATTAGTAGGGACCACAAAAATGGGTGCGTTTAGGTTTTTGTTTTCGAAACGAAAATCGAAAATCGCTAGCCTAGTGTTATGAATGATCAAGTATGGTCTTCTCTTGTTTTGTTACTCTCCTCTTTAAGAGATCTATTTCTGTTTACTGGGACTACAAAATGACACTAGACGCGAACCTTGTAGTCTCAGTTGAATAAAGCTTTCTTAAAGCCTACCCCTGCGTACTTTTGCTATTACTCCCTGTTTTTTTTTTATAAAATGCGTCAAATCACCTGAAGCGAGAAGCAATAGTAAAACCTTCTTATTACTAGGTACAACAAAAATGGATGCGGTCAGTGTCTTTTTTTTTTTCGAAACGAAAGTTAAAATCGCTACCCCTGTGTTATGAATAATCAACAGTGGCCTCCACTTGTTTTGTTACTCTCCTCTTTGAGAGTGCTATTTCTGTTTACTGGGAAAAAAAAGAAAGAAAGCTTTATTTAACTGAGAATACAAGGTTCGCGTATAGTGTTCTTTTATAAGAACAATTTACGCGAACCTTTTATTCTCAGTTGAATAAAGCTTTCTTAAAGCCTACACCTGCATACTTTTGTTAAAATGCGCCAAATCACTTGAAGCGAGAAAAGATAGTAAATTGTTGTATTTGCCTGATTTTGGCATCTCCATTTTGTAATGAGCGTCTTGGGCTGCCCCTTTTGCTGGCAACCATACATTCTGCTATGTTTCTGTTGATATTTAGACCTTTCTTCTCGCTTTCAAAAAAGGATAAAAATAATAAAGAAATAGCTATATTTATGAAATCCGTAGGATCACATTGGCAATAATTTCAGGAAAAAGTGGTAGTCTTTTGGGGAAGAAATGTGATGAATACGCTGGTGTCATTTTTAACTTTATTACCGATCATTCATATAAATATAGCAAGTGAGTTTATAGGCGTAATGATAGACATTGTAGCTTTAGAAGTCTTTTAACAATTGGCTTATTCATTCGCACTTGTAGCGAGAAGAGATAGTAAAACCTACTTATTACTAGGTACCACAAAAATGGGTGCGTTTAGGTTTTTTTTCGAAATGAAACTTAAAATCGCTAGCCCTGTGTTGTAAGGTTACTGAATAGAATAATCAAATAGAAGTTGGTAATGAAGGATAATACTTAGGACATGAACAACACATATAAGATTCGCCAGCGGCGCGTAGAAGTAGTCAACTGTCAGAAATGAATTCCACGACGAATCTCCAGCTGTAGGATATCTACCAACCGACGCGGTCAGATGTGGCACAAGGCTGAATCTAATGTGTCGCATTCGAGGCCGAAAATTCCCCGTAGACCTCGTATAAAACGGAGTCGGGTAGCTATATCCAGAGTCGAAAATCTGCCTTTCGACAAGCCTCGTCTGGGGATTGTCTCTACCCGGAGGCAGAAGTTTGAACAGCACAGCTGGAGACGAATCTCCAACTGCAGGATATCTACCAACCATCCCACGCGGTCAGATGTGGAACAAGTCCGAATTTAGCGTGAGGTATCCGAGCCAGTAGCCTTGGCCAAAAATTCCCCGTAGATCCCGTATAAAACGGACTCGGGTAGCTATTTCCCGAAACGAGACTCTGCACTTCGACATAATCTCATCTGGGGATCTTTGCCCGGGGGCAGAGAGTTTGACCAGCCCAGCTGTAGACGAATCGCCAACTGCAGACCAACATACAGTATTTACTACTGTATTTATGTGAATAGTAACATACACATTATCGTCCGTACGTATGCTATAACACCCTGGTTTTTGAAAAATGCGCCAAATCAGGGAATTATCCGATTCAAACCAAAATTTAAGTGCGTTATTTGTTAATGAATAACTTGAAAGCTTTGTGGAAATATTGTTTTCTTCGTATTTTCGATATCTTTTATGTATTTATTAATTTAGGGGCTGTTCGCGAAATTTGTTTACAATTATATAAAGAAGAATCCCGAAGGATGTTATTCCATGAAAAAAAAATAAAATGTAATATCAAGTGTGAATAAACGATGAATCTTACTATAAGTCAAAATTCAAAATAATCATTTTTTTTTCTGGCAGTTAGTGCTTGTATATTTTAATAAAACACATCACAGGCATCGTTTTCGATTATTGCGCTAAATAATATTATATACCAAAATTCCATTAACGCATACATAATACTCGATTAGTGCAGTAAAAAATTCTTTAATTTAACTATAGTAATTGAAAACTGATTTTTTTTATAGTTACCTATGTACAAATTATCCACAATAATCGAGGAATTTATGTATTCGTTATTTTAGTCAGTAAATTGTTTTAAAATAATGGGAGTCTTGTAGGTTAATTAATAAAATTCATTTTTTTTTGTGTGTCATGGGGTGTTTTGTAGGTCCCCTGTAAATATGTGGTATTGGGGTATATGCAGGATTGAATGGTGACGGATGAGTTCTTTTGGTGAATGTGTAAATTGTAATGAATGAATGGATCATGATTGTGGTTAACTAGGAATAGGATAGCTAGTGAAATATCAGCTTTTCTCCACTGCCCCTTTTGGCCTTGTGCCACACTTTTGTATTTTTACAAAAATAAATATATTTTTAGTACTATACAGGAAAAAAGTTGCAGAATACAGCGGCCACTTTTATTATTTTGAGGAATGGACGGTTCCCACTAACATTGTTTTGTTTTCGTTTTGTCTTTGGTTGATATTTTGAGTTTCTTGTTGGAGTTCATATCCCCTCCCCATCTTTTCATATTTTCCAGGGATTTTTATTTATATAAATTAAAATTTTTAATTCATGGGGTGGTTTGTAGGACCCTAGTGTATATGTGGTATTGTGGTGTGTGCAGGATTGAAACGTGATGGATGAGTTTTTGTGGTGAATGTGTAAATTGTAACGAATGAATTGGTCATGATTGTGGTTAACTAGGAATAGGATAGCTAGTGGAATATCAGCCTTTCTCCACTACCCCTTTTGGCCTTGTGCCACACTTTTGTATTTTTACAAAAATAAATATATTTTTAGTACTGTACAGGAAAAAGAGTTGCAAAATACAGAGGCCAATTATTATTTTGAGGAATGGACGATTCCTACTAACATTTGCTTTATTTTAGTTTTATCTTTTGTTACTATTTTAAGTTCGTTTTCTGGATTCATCTCTCCCCATCATTTCATGAATCATGATATTTTATATATTTTTATATAAAAAAAACGGAAAAAAATGACATTTTTGGACTTTCATCAAATGTTTGTCATGGGTTGTTTTGTAGGTCCCTTGTAAATATGTGGTATTGTGGTATATGCAGGATTGAATGGTGACGGATGAGTTCTTTTGGAGAATGAATAAATTGTAATGAATGAATGGGTCGTGAGTCTAATTAACTAGAACTAAAATAGAAAATGAAGACCAGTCTCTCCCCATTTCCCCTTCGGCCTTGTGCCAAAATTTTCTATTTTTATAAAATAAATATACTGTAAAGGCAAAGCTATAACTAGTATATAATTTTTTCCAGTACAGACCTCCCTCGATTAATGCGTTTTCGATTACCGCGCTAAATCTTTTATACATCAAAATTCTATTAGTGCATGCATAATACTCGATTAGTGCGGCAAAGCGTGCTTCAGTTTAACCATAGCAACTGAAAACTGATTTTTTTTTTACCGATGTACGCATTAGCCGCACTAATCGAGGGATTCTTGAACTTTCTTCCAGATTTATCAGGAAAATATTCTGTTTCTAATAGTTGTTTCTCTTTTTGTCAGTGCGATTTTGATATTTATCCCGTTGCTGTTCGGAGCAAGGTTTTTTGTTTATTATTAAACTAGCAGTCTTCACCCGCTCGCTATCGCTTCGCAAAGTAAGATATACTCACTACTTGAAATCTTCGAAACAGAAATTTTAAATGAAGAATTCATTCATAAATTGGCTTGTTATAGTTAATGAAAGTTTTACAAATAGATGCCAACTTGTTGAAGGCCAAGTAAAATTCAAATTTCAAATACTTTTCTGCACTATATAAGACGATATTCCTAAATAGAACTATTTTTGATATGAAAATCGAAACAATCCTAGAATAAAAGAATAGTAATGAAGGACAGTTAATTAATGAAATAAACTTTTTTTTAAATCAATATGCAAATTAGTTAAACCTGAAAAGTGGTATCACCTGGATATAGATAATATATATTACATATATTGAGCGCTTGCTGGATAAATTACGACAAAATAAATCTTACTTATTATAAAACGCAGATTGTGTGTGTGTGTGTGTGTGTGTGTGTCTGTAACGTTTATATATTGGATCGGATTTCCTACATTTTTCAACCGATTTCAACAAAACTTCACAGGACTACATAAAATTACCTTGTGGTGGTTCTAACAGCGCCAAAAATGGGAAAAATATAATTGTTTTTGCACAAAATCAATTTGAAAACACGATTAAGAGACATCGTGAAAATGGAAGGGGGACAACTCACATCGGTTTGTTTGTGTGTGTGGGCTACTTTAAATATGGGAGTGGGTTTCCTATATTTTCAGCCGATAAAACAAAACTTCACATTTTTTTTTTTTTTTTTTGGCAGGTAGTGTTTCTTATTCTCTTGCACACTTTTTTTTTCTTTATTTTTAACATTCAGAATGCTTTTAAAAATTCCATTTACAAGACAATTGTTTATAATAAAATTCTATTCAATCGATAGACTCATAACGATTGAAAACAATGTTTTTGTTTGAGTTTGGGTTTGACCAATTCGTAAAAAAAAAAAAAAAAAAAAAAATAATTAAGACATCGTGTCCGTCAACCTTAAACAATAATCTAACGATCTATTTTTCAGAATACAATGATGATAAATTCTGGATTTTTGGAAAGATAATGAAATCTAAAACATACTCTTAACTAAAATAATAACCGGAACGGGAAACTACTTTAAATATATATGGTGTCCAATTTTTTTACTGTATTCAATAAGTAAAAAAATCATAAATTAAAAAGATTATTATTACAGAAAGGCTACTAAATGAATAAGATTTGTTAGATCATAATTAATAAACCAAAATAAAGTTAATATTTTTTTGTATTAAAAACAACATTTGGAAAATATATTCAAATCAGAATTCTAATTATGAATCACCACAAGCAAAATATGCAATTTTTTTTTTTGTATTCAATAAGTAAAAATCATAAATTTTAAAACTAAAAAATTTATTACAGAAAGGCTACCTTTTTTTTTTCAACCAATTTCAATAAAACTTGCATTTTTTTTTGGCATGTTTTTTCTTATTGTCTTGCAAACTTTTTTCTTTATTTTTACATTTTTTTTTTTTCATTTTACAAGACAATTGTTTATAATAAAATTCTATTCAATCGGTAGTTAACGATTGAAAAACAATGTTTTTTTTGTTTGGGTTTGACCAATTGTATAAAAAAAAAAAAAAAAAAAAATGGGTTTTCTTAAACAATAATTTTGTCAATTTTATTTTCAGTTTTATGATGGTGGATACTTGATCTATCTCTTACTGTTATATCCCCGGGCAACATTGGGCTCTACTGCTAGAAATAAATAAATAAGAATTGGGACAAATCTCTTAAAATCCTAGTGAATAATTTATTCATATAGATAAAAACATATCAAATGAATTCTTTTTAAAAAAATCAAACATTTAGAAAAAATTTATTTTCTTTTAATTTTTTCAAAAGTTTGAAACTTCAATATATTCAACGATGAAAAAAAGTATATCTCTTAAAAAGAAAGAATAATTTAAAAAAACACATTCTGTTTTATTCAATATTTGACAAAATCAAATAGAAAAAATATATAAATAATCATAAAATAAACCAAACAAAAAAGTATAATTAAATTTTGAAATTCTATTTTTTACACGATAAAATCGGATGAAACAAAAATTATATTTTTTATCTTGGATGGAATATTTTGGCATTTAATGGCATATCGACACCTAATGGGTCACTTATCACCGAAATTTAATTTTCTTGGGAAACTTGAATCAATAAAAATGTTATTTTTCTTTCACTATTGAATTCATGGTAGTTGATACTCACCTTTTTTGCATATACAGTAAATTTATGAAATTCTATTTCTAGTGTCCACGATGGTCCGAAAGTCTTGTCATCCTAACCATCAAACTGAAATAGAAAATTATACTATGTAGGGGTGACAAGACATTTCGGACCACCCTGTAGTATCAAAAATAAAACTATTCATTCTTGTACGTTTTATAAAATCGGATAGAATATTTTGCTTGTTTAATGGCATATCGACACCTAATGGGTCACTTAATGCCGAGATTTCATTTTCTTGGAAGATTTGAAGCAATAAAAATGCTAATTTGCTTTCACAATTGAATTCTTAGTAGTTGATACTCAGCTTTTTTGCATATACATGCTTGTGTGGACATAATTACTAAAGCCAATGATATATGTTTTTTTTATGTAGTAGTTTTGTTATGGTTATATTTTGATTTCATTAAGAAATTGTAGGATATTATATGGACTAATGTCATGAAAGTTCTTTCATGTTGGTTGTTTAGTTGAATTGATTTTGTTTGGTGGCATATCAGCACCTCTATGAGTTATTTAAATCCCGAAATCTAAATATTTTTTATGCAAATTGATGGCTTCAACTACAGATAAAATATATTGCTGGCCATTTCTACTGTAAAAATACATTGGTCATCATTGCAGTAAAAATGCATTCTTACACTTTCATAGTTTTTTTTTTTTTTTTTTTTTTCTGTTTGGCGCTTCGATATTTTCCCATAGCTTGGGACTTGACAGGTGCTACCAGTCATCCCATGTCAGGGTAGACCTACGAACAACTGCAATTAAAAGATGGTTCCACGCTCCTCCAATCCCCCGATCAGATGCCTTGCTACCGGATGTAGTTTATCGTCATGCCTCGGACCATCGTATAGAATAAAACAATTATATTCTTAAACTACTGGTTATATCAGTTTAAAGATAATTTATTTTTAATCATAAATATCAATTTCTTTATAATGTCACTGCTGGTGTTCCGTAATTTTTTTAATTTCATTTTTATTCTCTCATTGGTTTTGCGTATGTATTTTAATTCTTTAAAAGAGGGAGCGTAATAAATATTTATAGTTATTGACCTCTGACCCTCAAAACACCGTATGTAAATAAACAATATTTTCATTATGTATGTCCTTCTAAAAATCGATAAATAAACTTTAAAATTCATTTTCAACAATGAAAAATCTTTCTTGGGGCTTTTTTTTTAGTTTTAAGTCCAAACTAAGAGATTAAATTTAATATTTTCATTAGGCAGAATAATTCGCAGTATTTCAAACCGAATTTCAATTGATTGGAATGATTTTTATCTGATTATCAGTAAAATCTATAAAATCGTCCGTATTGACAAATCTGTTAACACATCCTGATTCTCTTTACTAAAAAATTCTTTCAAAAATAAAATATCCTTTCTTAAATGTTATTTGAGAAAATTTAGCTGAATTAAAGTTTCATTAATCTGATTTGTAGCAAATACTTAGTTTTAGTTTTTTACAATATCGCAGAAAAGCATTTTTAACACGGTGATGGGTGGTCTTATGAACTCCGTTCTGGCTTCTTGCTTTCCTGTCAGTTGCTATCTTTAACAATTTAAATGTGTTATATCTCGTACAAGATATAATAAACAAAGTAAACCCGAGTGTGGTTTTCAATAATAATTTTATAATCGGATGTAGGTATGTCAAAATACAGAGACAGAGTCAGGAGTAAGCTAACCGCAATTGGTGTTAGTAAACGAAGACCTTCTTTTTGTCGCTCTCCTTACTGTTTCCTGTGGTCGTACTTTATCGTACTAACCCTAACCCCGTCCATTATCGTGAATAGGGAAGTTGGGTTATCTCATCACAACAAAATGTAACATTAGTAGGTATTTCCTGTTTTTACTGCTATCTCCCCCTTCAATAATTTCTTTCGCTTCCTGTAACCGTTTGTATCTTAGTGGCTTTTCGTCTTGATTGATGTTAAAACAGTTAAAGTCTTCCAGTTTATTCTTTATTTAAACATATCGGATTTACTTCTTTTTTTTTCAATTCATATATATATATATATATATATATATATATATATATATATATATATATATATATATATATATATATATATATGTGTGTGTGTGTGTGTGTGTGTGTGTGTGTAAAAAATATAGAAAATAGGAAAGAACTCGTTAGGTAAATAATCCAAAAGTTCCTTAGTATTTTTTGTTATTATTTAAAAAAAATAGTGCTCGATACAAAAAAAATAGAGCATAAATATAATTATTTATTTAAAAATATGACGCCCAATAACGCTACATAAGAGTTCTCATGTTTCAAAACAAGAGTCGAAATCTTCAATATAATTATATAATTAAATCAATTAAAGTACCAAGCTCTGTTCCATCTTCAAGCTAATATTTTATTTTTTTTTTTTGGAATAACTTATTCCTGAAATTTACGCGTTTTATAAGCATATTCATGATTGAAAATTAAAATATTCTATTACATTCAAAGAAAATTGTTTTTAAAAATTGTTAAGGGTTAATAATTGTCAATTCTTTAAACAAACGTTTCAATGTTGTTAAGTATTTAATTTCAATAATGAATAAAATATAAATAAAACAATAAATTTTGGATAAAAAAAATAAAGTTTTGAAGATGGAACAGAATTTGGTATTTTAATTCAATTTAATTCAAATATTTATATTGAAGTTTTCTGGCTCTTGTTTTGAAAAACATGAAAAATGTATCCGTTGGAATCATATTTTCAAATAAATAATTATATATATATATATATATATAGATAGATAGATAGATGGATAGATAGATATTCTTGTAATATTTTACTATAAGAGAATATAATAAAAACATTTTAAATTGTTACATAAAATCTTTCATGTTTCAATCTAATGATTGTACTTACTGAGACGATTGTTGGTGACTAGTGATAAAAATGTTTTTTTCGGGAAATTTAAATACAAATCGTTACTTTTCGGAAAGTTAAAGCGAGGGCATAAGGTCAGAATTAAAAATATACTTCTAAATATGTTTCAATTAACCAATTGAAAGTCAGATCTACCCTAATCTTTTATATATATATATATTTATATATATATATATATATGTGTGTGTGTGTATGTGAGTGTGTGTATGTGAGTGTGTGTGTGTGTATGTAATAAATCCGTTTCTTATATATATATATATATATATATATATATATATATATATATATATATATATATATATATATAATCGTTATCACCCTATGCAAGGCAGTACAGCTACTAACAGGCAATGGGTTACAGGATGTAGAGAAATTAAGAACAGAAACATTAGTAATAACTAGCAATAGAGCCCGGCGTTGCCCGGGGATGTAACAGTAAGAGATAGATCAAGTATCGCCCATCATAAAGACTGAAAAATAAAATTGACAAAGATTATTGTTTAAGGTTGACGGACACGCATGTCTTAATTTTTTTTTGTTTTTTTTTAAGAATTGGTCAAACCCAAACTCAAACATTGTTTTCAATCGTTATGAGTCTACCGATTGAATAGAATTTTATTATAAACAATTGTCTTGTAAATGGAATTTTTAAAGCATTCTGAATGTAAAAATAAAGAAAAAAGTGTGCAAGACAATAAGAAACACTACCTGCCAAAAAAACAGTGAAGTTTTGTTGAAATCGGTTGAAAAATGTAGGAAATCCGATCCCATATATAAACGAACACATACAAACAACCTGGGTTTTATAATAAGTATAACTCGATATGAGTTGTCCCCTTTCATTCTCGTGATGCCTCTTAATCGTGTTTTTCAAATTGATTTCGTGCAAAAACAATTGTGTTTTTCCATTTGGCGCTGTCAGAACCACCGCAACGTAATTTTACGTAGTCCTGTGAAGTTTTGTTGAAATCGGTTGAAAAATGTAGGAAAACCGATCCAATATATAAACGACCAGACACACCCACCCACACAACCTGGGTTTTATAATAAGTATGATTCCAGTCAACTTTAATCTCTAAAAATTTAAATGCAAAGTCAATCGTTATCTGATGTCCTCCTGACTGCTCTTTTCTGTTGCATGTAACGGGGAGGGAGATCCACAAGCGAAAAGTGCGGGATAAAAAACCTCTTACCGTAGAATTTCCGGCTACATGTGGTCAATTGAACTGTAAATTGATGTGATCTCGCCGCCAGTTTAGTATTGCGCTTAAATTCATACAGTCAAGGTACCATAGAGAACAGCTCCTCCGTACAATTATCATGTAATTATATCAAAGAATTATGTTTATCTACACCATAACTACGCATCTGACGCGATACCCGCTCATAGGCTCTTCAAAGAATTTTAAACGAGAAATACTTTTAAGGCTGCATTATACTTTATTACAAACTAGTTTAAAAGCCGCGATCCGTGTGGACATTTAAGCTAGCTCCTACGGATCGCTAATTTTGCCTCCGACCTAAAACTAAAGGGATCTCTTGTCCAACTTAGAAAAGAGCAATGATAATTTTGAAGGAATAACTTTGAGTATCTGCCTATATTTCTGAGATGAGGTATTATGTACATTATTTACATTATTTGGACTATTGTCCTCATCTTTGTCGCCATATTTATTACAACGTTTCGGCCTTTCAGTATCTGTCTATATTTCTGAGATGAGGTATTATGTACATTATTTACATTATTCGGACTATTGTCCTCATCTTTGTCGCCATATTTATTACAACGTTTCGGCCTTTCAGTATCTGCCTATATTTCTGAGATGAGGTATTATGTACATTATTTACATTATTCGGACTATTGTCCTCATCTTTGTCGCCATATTTATTACAACGTTTCGGCCTCTCAGTATCTGCCTATATTTCTGAGATGAGGTATTATGCACATTATTTACATTATTTGGACTATTGTCCTCATCTTTGTCGCCATATTTATTACAACGTTTCGGCCTTTCAGTATCTGTCTATATTTCTGAGATGAGGTATTATGTACATTATTTACATTATTCGGACTATTGTCCTCATCTTTGTCGCCATATTTATTACAACGTTTCGGCCTTTCAGTATCTGCCTATATTTCTGAGATGAGGTATTATGTACATTATTTACATTATTCGGACTATTGTCCTCATCTTTGTCGCCATATTTATTACAACGTTTCGGCCTCTCAGTATCTGCCTATATTTCTGAGATGAGGTATTATGCACATTATTTACATTATTTGGACTATTGTCCTCATCTTTGTCGCCATATTTATTACAACGTTTCGGCCTTTCAGTATCTGTCTATATTTCTGAGATGAGGTATTATGTACATTATTTACATTATTCGGACTATTGTCCTCATCTTTGTCGCCATATTTATTACAACGTTTCGGCCTTTCAGTATCTGCCTATATTTCTGAGATGAGGTATTATGTACATTATTTACATTATTCGGACTATTGTCCTCATCTTTGTCGCCATATTTATTACAACGTTTCGGCCTCTCAGTATCTGCCTATATTTCTGAGATGAGGTATTATGCACATTATTTACATTATTTGGACTATTGTCCTCATCTTTGTCGCCATATTTATTACAACGTTTCGGCCTTTCAGTATCTGTCTATATTTCTGAGATGAGGTATTATGTACATTATTTACATTATTCGGACTATTGTCCTCATCTTTGTCGCCATATTTATTACAACGTTTCGGCCTTTCAGTATCTGCCTATATTTCTGAGATGAGGTATTATGTACATTATTTACATTATTCGGACTATTGTCCTCATCTTTGTCGCCATATTTATTACAACGTTTCGGCCTTTCAGTATCTGTCTATATTTCTGAGATGAGGTATTATGTACATTATTTACATTATTTGGACTATTGTCCTCATCTTTGTCGCCATATTTATTACAACGTTTCGGCCTTTCAGTATCTGTCTATATTTCTGAGATGAGGTATTATGTACATTATTTACATTATTCGGACTATTGTCCTCATCTTTGTCGCCATATTTATTACAACGTTTCGGCCTTTCAGTATCTGCCTATATTTCTGAGATGAGGTATTATTTCATTATTTACATTATTTGGACTATCTATATTCATCTTTGTCGCCATATTTATTACAACGTTTCGGCCTTTCAGTATCTGTCTATATTTCTGAGATGAGGTATTATATTTACATTATTCGGACTATTGTCCTCATCTTTGTCGCCATATTTATTACAACGTTTCGGCCTTTCAGTATCTGTCTATATTTCTGAGATATTATCTACATTATTTATTTTATTCGGACTATTGTCCTTATCTTTGTCCTTATATTTTACAATTTTCGGCCTTTCAGTATCTGTCTATTTTCCTCATCTTTATTTCATTATTCGGATATTTCCTCATCTTTGTCGCCATATTTATTACAACGTTTCGGCCTTTCAGTATCTGTCTATATTTCTGAGATGAGGTATTATGTACATTATTTACATTATTCGGACTATTGTCCTCATCTTTGTCACCATATTTATTACAACGTTTCGGCCTTTCAGTATCTGTCTATATTTCTGAGATGAGGTATTATGTACATTATTTACATTATTCGGACTATTGTCCTCATCTTTGTCACCATATTTATTACAACGTTTCGGCCTTTCAGTATCTGTCTATATTTCTGAGATGAGGTATTATGTACATTATTTACATTATTCGGACTATTGTCCTCATCTTTGTCGCCATATTTATTACAACGTTTCGGCCTTTCAGTATCTGTCTATATTTCTGAGATGAGGTATTATGTACATTATTTACATTATTCGGACTATTGTCCTCATCTTTGTTGCCATATTTATTACAACGTTTCGGCCTTTCAGTATCTGTCTATATTTCTGAGATGAGGTATTATCTACACTATTTACATTATTCGGACTATTGTCCTTATCTTTGTCCTTATATTTATTACAACGTTTCGGCCTTTCAGTATCTGTCTATATTTCTGAGATGAGGTATTATCTACACTATTTACATTATTCGGACTATTGTCCTCATCTTTGTCGCCATAGTTATTACAACGTTTCGGCCGTTGTTCTCAAGGACACATGGCACAGTGGATAAAGGCGTTGGTTAGATCCAGTGACAGGACCCAAAGAGTATGAGTTCAATACCAGTTTAAGGCAGTGAAGAACTTTCGTATGGAAATTAACAGGAAATAACTGATAACTGACATCCATTAACCATGGCACGTGGAACTAGAACAGTCTACCCCAGTGAGCGAAATAAAGGGTTCAGTTCGACATTCCAATCACCTGAAGAAGGCCGGAGCGTACAACGGCCGAAACGTTGTAATAAATATGGCGACAAAGATGAGGACAATAGTCCGAATGATGTAAATAATGTAATAACTTTGAATTTTTCAATTTACTCCATGGAACTTCAAAATCACACTTTACATTTTGATTCGGGTTATAAGTCCAGTTCTGGTCAAAAGATCGATTGCAGCAAAAACTCTGC